>QANY01010304.1:772089-793882 GCA_003255025.1 Datisca glomerata
ATAATCTCAACATTTTATGTTTTCTATAATTTGACATCATATAACTTAGCTCTATTCTTTTACTTCCATTTTGTTGTAATTATTAACATTAATTTTCTTTACATGTTTATTTATTTACATTTTTGCATCGCTATGCTTATAATGCGATTCTTGCATTATTCCCTTATTATTATAATTAATGTTCATGTATGCGTGGATTATAATTTTAATAATTAGATTTAGATTTTGTTACTTCTATTATTTAATTTTCACTAAAAAAGGCCGACGATGGACTTTGAGATTTTTGGGATACCAAATTTCTCAAACTCTGAGGTGAGGAGTTATTCTTGGGATACCGAGAATAACTCTAATAATGCTTTGATTTAAAAAGATATGAGAATACAAAAAAAAAAAAAATTTCAATGGTCTTTGAACCACCAATTAAAAGTAATTTATTTTGTTCATTTCTATGATACAAAATTCCTCAATTGGGATATTCAAAAATAAATCTCTTTAACATTTGCCTTAAAATAAAAAAAATGGATAGCATTTGATTAAATTTGAAAACTATTTCATAATGGGTGTTGTGGGGTGCTAATTCCTTCCCCACACACAAACGACTCCCGAACCAACTTTGAGTTTTCGTAGACTAAAAATTTTCATCTTAAAATTGGGTGCCAATCATACCCTAAAATGATTGGTGGCGACTCCAAATTTCTTTTTCTTTAAAAAATGATTTTTTTTAATCGCCACTCCGCGTCGCACGCACGTTGCGACACTTCCATGAGGCGCAAAATTGATTTTATGGCCAGTGGCTCACCACGACTCAGTCTAAATATTCCTTATAACATTATATCATCTTTTGGGTAATATCTTTTTTTATTCAAAATAACGTATATTTTTCTGATAAATATTCACAATTATGAAAATCTCATTGTCTTCAATAAGAAAAACCGGAGGGTTAGAATATTAACTAATAAGTAAAATGAATTTTCATGTTCTAAAAATTAAAAAATTAATCAATATTTTTATTCTTCTTTAATTGATGATCAAATGTGCAAATATATTACTAAATTTGAAGGTATCTAGAATAAGAAAATAAATTATATGTATCGTAATTAATTTGTTTCAAAAATTATATATAGCAAAAGTGATACTGTAAAGAATAAATAGATATTAGAGCTTTTAAAACGAGATTATTTATTACATTTTATTTCCTAGTTTAGATAATCAATGCAAAATACATAAACAAGTTAACATATATTAACAATACAAAAATTTAGCACGTGTTAAGAAACTAGTATACAGGTAAATGGGGAGTAACACTTATACTAGTCGAATTAACAATAAATTTTAAAATTATTATTCAACATTGAAATAAATGTATAGCTTTCAAAATGTTGTAAAGTTTTAATAAAAGAAAATAATATAAGCGTCGCAACGTGCCTGCGGCGTGGAGCAGTGATTGAAAAAAATTATTTTTGAAAAAAATAAATTCAGAGTCGCCACCAAGTAATTTAGGATGTGATCGGTCACTCAATTTTAAAATAAAGTTTTGGTCTAACGAAAACTCAAAGTTGGTTCAAGAGTCATTTGTATGTGGGGAATGTATGAGCACCCCCACATCACTCATTGTTAAAATGGTTACCAGATTTAATCAAATCCTATCCAAATTATATTTTAAAATAATGTTAAAGAAATTCATTTTGAATTACCCATTTGGTACATTTTACGTCATAAAAATGAACAAAATAAAAGACATTTAATGGGTGTTACAAAGACCATTGAAAAATTATTTTATCTTTTATTATTTTTATAAAATCAAAACATTATTGGAGTTATTCCCGGTATCCCAAAAATAATTTCTCACCTCGGTAGTTCGAAAAATTTGATATCCCAAAAATCTCAATGTCCGTCATTAGATATTTTAGTGAAAATTAAATAATGAAATTAATAAAATTTAAATCTAATTGTTATGGTTTCAATTTACGAATGCTAATTCTGATGATAAAAGAATGAAACAATAATCACAATACAATCATGATGATGTGATAATAATACATAAATAAACCAGAAGATATAACAATTATAAATAAAGAGAAAGAATAAAGGAAAGAAATGTTAGAGATGATAAAAATGTATGATAAATTTAAAAAGAATATGTATGGTGAAAATAAGGAAATAATTTGTGAAACAAGTAAAAAGATATATATATATATAAACAAAATAAATTAAAACAAACAACAATATCTACTAATTAAAAGAAAATGAAAAATAATCTCAAGATTAAGAATAAAGGATGAAGAAGAAGATAAACACTTATATATGAAAAATGTAATAAAGAACATAAACTACATGAGTATGAAGGAGAAAGGATGAAGAACAATGAACAATATCTTGTTAGTAAAAATGCAAGAAACTTAAATAATATTAGAAAAAATAGAATGAGAGAAGATGAATATAAATATAAGCTCTTATCCTCTCTCTCTCTCTCTCTTAAAAAATCTCTCATATTTCATACTCTCTCTCTCAAAATATCATTCATTCTCTCACAAGACACTCTTCTTTCTCATTCCAAAAGCCTCTTATTTCTCTCTTCTCTCTCCAAAATCACCATCTTCTCTCTCTAAAAAAACCACCTCCTTCAAGTGAAGGATTCACTCCTTATTTATATGCAGAATTAGGGTTTACCTTTTTACTTTTAGTCCTTTTGCTCATTTTTTTAATTTTTTTAGTCCTTGAACTCTTTTTCTCATTTTTTGCCATTGGGCTATTTATCTATTTTAAAAATTATTTTTTTTATTTTTTTAAAAAATCGCACACAATCTCATACTAGTAACTAGGCTAATAATCAAAGTGTGTATATTTAAATTATTGGTCCGAAAAAAATACAGTATCTACAGCTGCCCCCATTTGTTCACGCTTCTAAAATTAGAAGGTGAAGAAAGGTTAGATATGTATTTTGATCGACATGAGAAAACACTACATGGATAAGTAGAAAAGAAACCTCAACTAATTTAGGCTCTATGAAATGATGAAATGGAATTGGATAGAGACAGGTTTTTACTTCGACTTAATTTTGGTTTGGTTTAACCATATTTATTGAAATGGACGAGGCGCTGAAACCGGGCTTTGACTACGACAAAGGCAGGTTAGATTTAACTAAAGATATTTGAAAGGGAAACAGACCTGGAATAGACTTCGACCTCGACTCAGTTCGAGTTCGATTTAACTAGATATTTTAAAATGGATCAGTCTTTGACACTGGGCTTCAACCGCGATAAAATCGGTTTGATTTAACCAAATATATTTGAAATGGAAACGGACCTGGAACAGGCTTCGACATCGACTCAATTTGGGTTCGATTTAACCGGATATTTTGAAATGGACCAGGCACTCACACTGGGCTTCGACCGCGATAAAATTGGGTTCGATTCAACCAAAGATATTTGAAAGGCAAACGGACTTAGAGCAGGTTTCGACCTCGACTCAATTTGGATTCGATTAATAGACCAGGCACTGACACCGGGCTTCGACCGTGACAAAATTGGGTTCGATTTAACCAAAAATATTTGAAAGGGAAACGGACCTGGAATAGGCTTCGACCTCGACTCAATTCGGGTTTGATTTAACCGGATTAATAGATGTTGAAGTTGACTTATGCAAGTCTAATATAACAACAAAAGCTTGATTATAAGCTTTAAATGTGAAAATTTATGCGTGGATTTTGAAGGAATATCACTAAATGATTCATGCACTTGAATTGTATCAAAAAAACTAATGTGATCCATGTCTATGCGTTGCAAGATAATGATTTTGAATGCATGACTGTTAACATTTATAAGAAAATTATTTGAAGATTTTTGAAAGTTGACTAATGTGGCCTTTGATTTTAAATGGATGCTCTTGATGGTTTGAAATTGAAGCAACTAGTATTATGGATGTTTATGAAATTCTTGTCTTATATTAGAAGTGGGATGATCATGATAGTTTGAACAATATGCATGGGTGAGCATTTAAGCGAATCTTATGATGATTTTTTTAAAATGGGTCATTATAGTCACCTCCATCATTCTTTTGAACAACCGTTTGGACTAGGATCATAGATTGACATGAGATATTGAGCATATGATAGAGAAAGTGGTGTGCCCTTTGTATTGGATCATGCCCCAGTATTCAACTTTTTGTCACTGGTAGAAAAACAAATTATTTCCCCTTTGTTCATCTAATTCTCTTCACGTGTACGTATCATATTGTTTTGTAACTACATTCTCCTTATTGTTCACGGTGTCTTGTCAGATAACTTCAAACCCTCTTATATATGTACATGTTGAGGTGTTAACTTGCTCATGACAGATATATATTGAGGTGTTAACTTATTTAAAATCATTCTCTTATTGTAGATGGATCTTTTTGGTCTAGAAAGGACTTTCATTTAGGTTGTAATGTAGGCTAGGATTTTTAGGTTTCCAAAAGAAAGGATATCGAAGGCTCAAAACTCATCTGAAAAATATGTCTAAACCAATGATCCGTTGAAAATTTTGTCACAGACTGTCCCAATGTGGGTTTTGACATTTTGTCATGAGAAATTAAAATTGGATAGTTGTACATGAACCTTTTGCAACAAATTACCCCCGTATGGAAAAATCCATTTAGAATTTTTGTTGAACAAATTTCTCCTAAAGTAAGAGGACAATCTAAACAAATCACAAGGCTCACTTGGCTTTGATCATTGGTCGGGTATCATGAAATGAAGATTTTTTTAGGCTCAATTGGGCTTGCAATGGAAAAAATGTTTTGGATGTAGAAAGAATGCCTCTCCATCATTTCCAATCAGAGGTAAATTCAACAAGAACATGACCTCAGATAATGATAACACCTTTTTGCAATGTCTTTATTTACTAGAAAGAAGAATATTTTCACTTTTATTTGTCTATTCACCGAAAATAAGATCGTCAAAACTATATTGGATACTGCTTATGCGTTTATTCTCAAAATCATCATTCCTAATTTGGATTGGTTCGTTGGGTGAAAGGAAAAAAAATGAGAGAGATGCAAGAGTATGACGTCAATGAATGAAGAACTGAAAATGCATTTATTAACTTTGAAATGACCAGAAACGCAAATAGGACAAAAAACTAGAATTGAAAGTAGGAGATGACTAAAAATAGACGAAGCACGATTAGAAGATGTATGACAAAAGTTTCTTACATATTCAATAGAGCTTTGAGAAATTTGACATTAGCTCATCACTCTTGAAGGTCCCTAAGAAGCAATGGTAATTCAGTGATACCTCAATTATTGAACTTATAGTTAGGATAACAATGATATGTGAAAACATTGATATATTGCAAGCATTAAAATATTCACCCCATCAAGTTGTTCCATTATCTTATGAAGAGATATGTTCCATAAAATTTGCCATGGCATTCTCATGCTCTGGGGGAGAGTTAGGGCTAGTTATTAGTTGTCATCATCTTTCTTGAAGTTTAGCCAACCGATTTTGATTAACATCTGTACTCTAGCTTCCAACATTGTGCAATTTTTAGTTGAATGTCTAATTGCCCCTGCATGATAATTACATTGAGTAGTTGGATCGTACCATCTAAGATATAGTGATTGGAGAGGCTCGTAAAGGACCGACACCAACTGGTTATTCTATATTAATTGTGGTGATAATTTCGTATAGGACATTAGAATTGGTCGTATTGGATGAACTGTTGGTTATTCCTATTTCCCTTTTGAGGCTGGTCAACTCGACCAACATTTTTTTGGTGAGTTGGTGGTCTCAGAGAAGATCTTGGGTTATTTTGAAATGTTAGTTGTTGGAAATGATAATTGCATGGCACTTAGGGGGTATTCGCCACACATGATGTCGCAGATTTGGCTCATTCAATATACTTTGAAAGGCACGATCTGGGGTTCACATCTTATGATGGGTACTCAAATTGGTTGTTTGTAACTCTCCTTCTTTTCATTTCGACGGCAAACCCATTTTGTGTAGAGGATGCTTCTGACAGAGCTCTTGAGATTCTACCAATTTTATCCTATATTCTATTCTTTCACTAATGACTATAGTATCAGAAAAGTTGCTTGGAGCATTTTCAATCATTTTATCATGAAGACCTCAAGGTATTGATGAACATTCCAGCTATTTTTTGACAGGGTGGGTTATACTTGAGCAACTAATTCCCTCCACCTTTGATCATATTCCTTAAAGCTTTCAGTATACTTTTTTCAACATTTACAAATCAAAATAATTAGAAGCCATGTCCATATTGTACATGTATTGTCTTAGAAAAACGTGAGCTTAGTCTTTACATCTCTGAATATATTGACCATCCAAATGGATGTGCCAGCGAGATGCAGCCCCCAATCAAATTGTCTTGAGAAAAAAGTGGATCAACAACTTATCATCATGTTGGCATGTAGTCATTTTTCTGCAATACACAATAAAGTGACTTCTCAAGAATGTACTATCATCATACCTTTCAAACTTATGAAGTTTGAATTTGTGAGAGATGGTTATATCTAGGACCAAACATAATTGGTGGTATCATTGGTACCGTATGCATATATTCCTTCCATAGCACGCAATCTCTGTTCTAGAAAATTCAACTTATCACTCATTAGTGGAATTTCTCTTAGTTTGATAACGAGCTACTACGCTTTTAGGCCATCAAGATCAAGCTTGATGATTTGCTCATTATCATGTTCTCTTTGTGAGGTGAAAACTTAATTGTTGTTAGGTGCCATTGTTGGGGTGTCGTACCCAAATTTTCTTGAATGCATCAATTCTTGGGGACTTGGAAACACGTAGTGCTACACATTTATTTGTATTGATGGAGCATGGAATTGGTCTGTCTGATGACATTGGTAGAATGGAGTGAATCCAGGAGGGTAAAGGAGAGTATCGACAGTGATCTCATGGTGATGGAGCCTTTTTACGGATTTTCAAGACATGTTTTTCATTTGTTGGTGGCGAGAAGTTCTAGGACTCTAGCCATTTGTTCTTTCAGCTCCCAAATTTCTTGTTTCATTATCTCTTATGATTGCTTTTTCTTTTTCATCCATGATTCTAGCTTGAGATTATGCTCTTTAAGGATAATGGAGGCGCACCAAATATGTTTTCTTTTTCACTTTCATTTTTATTCATTTTCTTAAATAAAAAAACTACATTAGCATATGCATGAAGGAAAGAAAGAAACTATAATGCATGAAGGAATGAAAGAAATTTCAATGCATGAAAGAGTAAATAAATCCTATAAAATAATGAAGCAAATGATGAACATATGATGCATGTACTAAAGTTAAACTTATAATGCACAAAAGAAATAATGAAAATTTTGACGCATGAAATGAAGAATTATATACAAATCATGAGTTTAGAAAAAAAGTTGATGGATGGAGTTAATGACAATACTAAAAGATGGAGGGAAATAAGATTTGCCCCCAAAAATTTATTGTACTTGTATGCCAATGTTGGTGATAATGATGACGATGATGAGGATGATGATAACCATGATGATGATGACGACCATGATGATGATGATGATGATAACTCGATTAAAAAAAATTGAAAACAAATTATGGTAAATATCAAGTACCACATAAATGTCCAACATGACCTACCTAACACAATCGGGAGACCCTAGGATTTAGTTTTGATTACTCATTATGGGAGGCTTTAAGGTTGTCTAGATATGTATAGTTAGGGTTTAAAACTCTTAAAAGGCTCTCAGGTTGTCCACATTGTTATCCAAATGGAGTAACAGAGGCCCCAAACGGTATTCTGAAAGGGTCGACCTAAGTGAGAACATTCATGAGCTTACACAGGAACCTCAATTCCATGAAGGCATTCCACTACTCATTCTTTCTATCCTAAAGGAAAAGCCCCGGTATGGGGTTAGTTTATATGTATGAATTAGAAATTATGTAAAGAAATATACATCATAAAAAATAAACTATACACAACTACAAGCATGAATAAGAAAAATGATGAATCAAATAAAAAATAAAGAACCACACAAAAATGATAACATATGCTAAAATTTTGGCTTGACTCTCTCTCGATTTAAAAATGGTTAGACCGATTGCGACCCCAGTGGAGTTGCCAAGTTGTCGCAATGTGCCTACGACGCGAAACGACGATTGAAAAATCATTTTTGAAGAAAATAAATTCGAAGTCGCCACCAATCAATTTAGAATGTGATCAGTCACCGAATTTTAAAATAAAATTTTGGTCTAACGAAAACTCAAAGTTGGTTTGGGAGTTCTTTATGTGTGGGAAAGGTATTAGCACCTCACATCACTCATTGTTAAAATGGTTACCATATTTAATCAAATGCTATCCAAATTACATTTTAAAATAATGTTAAAGAAATTCATTTTTGAATGTCCCATTTGGTACATTTTGTGTCATAAAAATAATCAAAATAAATGACATTTAATGTACAAAGGACATTGATAAACTATTTTTTGTCTTTTTATCATTTTTATAAAATCAAAACATTATTAGAGTTTTTCTCGGTATCCCAAAAATAATTTCTCATATTAGTAGTCCTAGAAATTTGGTATCCCAAAAATCCTAAAAGTCCACCATCGAATTTTTTCAGTGAAAACTAATTAATGAAATTAATAAAATTTAAATCTAATTATTATGGTTTCAATTTATGAATGTTAATTCTGATGATAAAAGAATGAAATAATAGTCACGTTACAATCATGATGATATGACAATAATACACAAATAAATAAGAAGAGATATGGAAAAAAAGGTTAGAGATGACAAAAATGTATGATAAATTTAAAAAGAATATAGAAGGTGAAAATAAGGAAACAATATGTGAAACAAGTAAATATATATATGTTAAGTCTAATAATAATAATACTGCAAGTCTTTCACCAACCCTAGAAAAGGAAATTAAAGAAATTAAAATTGAAATAAAAGATTTGAAGAATTCAAATACGGAAATAAAAGAAGAATTAATTTTTTTAAAAATAAAAAATTTAATTAATAAACAAGAATTTAGTGAACCCAGTAAATTCTAATTTCTGATAATGAGGTTGAAAAACCTATTAACTGTTAAGACAATGATGAACACTTCATCCAAATCCTCAATCATATCAAAATAAAAAAATGTCACATAATGATTAAAAAAATTATTCAAGATTTTAATTTTACAATAATGGCTCTTGTTGATTCAGGAGCAGATTTGAATTGTATGCCAGAAGGACTAGTCTCAACCAAGTACTTTAAGAAAATAAAAGAATCTTTGTCTTCTGGTAATGATACTCGTATGCATATTAATTATGAAATGCCCACAGCCATATTTGCCAAGACAATATATGTTTCAAAGCATCATTTGTCTTAGTAAAATAATATGACTGACAAAATTATCTTAGGTTTACCATTTATTACTCTGTTATATCCATTGTCAACAGAGTGTGATGGACTAATTACCTATGTCATGAATGAACCTATAAAATTTAAATTTCTTTCTTTTTCTCATAATGAAAAATTAAAAACCCTAAAAGAAAAAGCTATTTCTAATACAATAAATCTTATTTCTTGCAAAGAAAAGTAATTGTTCTTTTTACAAGATGAATTAAAATTTAATAGAATTGAAGAACAGCTTCAGAGTCCTATTCTTCAAAACAAAATTAAAATATTTGAACAAAAAATATGTAAAGAATTAAGTTCTGATATTCTCAATGCTTTCTGGCACAGAAAGCAACATATTGTCAGTCTTTCTTATATTAAGGGATTTGATAAAAAGAATATCCCAACAAAGACAAGACTAATTCAGATGAATTCTGAAATGCTTGAGTTCTGTGAAAAGAAAATTACAAAACTTCTCAATAAGAATATCATTAGATGAAGCAAGTCTTCTTGGTCCTGCTTGACCTTTTATGTTCAGAAACCCAGTGAAATTGAACGAGGAGTTCCTCGTTTAGTTATCAATTATAAGTCATTTAATAATGTTTTAGAATGGATAAGATATCCAATGCCAAACAAAAAGAATTTAATAAATAGACTTAGAGATGCAGTGATATTCTCTAAATTTGATTTGAAATTTAGATTTTGACAAATCCAGATAAATGAAAGTGACAAATATAAAACAGTATTTGTAACTCCATTTGACCATTATGAGTGGAATGTAATACCTTTTGGTCTTAAAAATGCTCCTAGTGAATTCTCAAATATAATGAATGAAATCTTTAAATTATTTCAATCTAAGGTTAGATTCTTAGAATTTGAATTACACCATTCTATAATCAAACCAATTGATAGAGTAATACAATCTGCTAACAATTCCCCAATGAAATTTTAGATAAAATACAGTTGCAAAGATTTCTAGGATCTTTAAATTACATATCTGAATTTTATGATAAAGTGAGAATTGTCTGTAAGCCTCTCTTTGATAGGCTTAAAAAGAATCCTCCTCCATGGACGACTGTCCATACTAATTTAATCAAAAGAATTAAGCTTCATGTAAAGACATTTCCTTGTCTTGGCATTCCTACTAATAATTCTTTTAAAATTGTCCAAACTGATGCTCTGAAATTGGATATGGAGGTATCTTGTTACAAAAAATTTCTTCAGAATCACCTGAACAAATTGTAAGTTTTACATCTGGAACATAGTCTCAATTACAAGTTAATTACATTATAATTAAGAAGGAAATCCTATATGTTGTATTATGCATACAAAACTTCCAAGATGACTTGTTAAATCAGAAATTTTTCTTAAGAATTGATTGTAAATATGCTAAGCATGATCTAGAAAAAGATATTAAAAATATAGCCTCCAAACATTTTTTGCTATATGGCAGTCCATACTTAATATTTTTTATTTTAATATTGAATCATTAAAGGTATTAATAATTCAGTTCCTAACTTGGGAGTATAGCCAGTCTAGTACCCCTAGAAATTCATTTTCTGAATCATCAATTAGTAATGATACCACAAAAGGCGTGGAATTAAACAGTAATTTAAGAGAGGGTATTAAAGAAGCAAGAAGATAAACAGTAAAAATCGTATTAACAAACAAGCAAGAAGATTTTGATCATTACTAATGGAGGATTCAGAAAAGAAATTTCTAGGGGTACTAGACTGGTATACTCCCTAATTTGTGGACTAGAAGATGATTGAAAGTTATTTTTTACACTACCATCCATGTACTGCTGGATATAATCTACATCTTCAATTAGTCTTTGAATTTGAGTAGGTTGACTTTCATTGGTTAAAAGCCAATTTGTAGGTAAATTAATATCGGACCACTTAACTGTTTTAGAAACTCTAACATTGGCATTACTTTGACTAGATTGTATCAATAGAGTTTGATTCTTTGGACTTCTATTGATGGCTTGAAAATTCATATTTGTTTTGGTAACTTTGTAATGAATTCTAAAGATTAAAACTAGAGGTTGAGTGCCTTCTAGGACTTGGTAACTACTAGTTTTAATATTCAAAGTTAATGGTTTTAAAATATAGGGATCTGCTAAACTAACAGATAGATCTGGAAAACAATCAAAATGAATTGGACCATTACAAAGTGAGGATTCAGAGGTATTTAGGCCTCTTCTTGTGAGTGGTTTAACTTCAATCTGGACTAAACCAAAATGAAGGAAATTATATCCTTCTTGAATATGATGCTTTATTGTATCAGATGAAAGTAATTGACATGTTTCATGCTGTTTCCCAAGAGCATATATTGTTTCAATTGATTTTTACATGATGCTAAGACTTGAAGGGAACAACAGACCATGTTGATTTATAAATATTTTTATTGAGAATTTTAGGTATATTCTATACCATATGATCTACTTGATCATTTGCTAATTCAATATGTTCA
The DNA here is from genome assembly GCA_003255025.1 of Datisca glomerata. Taxonomy (NCBI): domain Eukaryota; kingdom Viridiplantae; phylum Streptophyta; class Magnoliopsida; order Cucurbitales; family Datiscaceae; genus Datisca; species Datisca glomerata. Next base: position 783,926 of record QANY01010304.1, read on the forward strand.
TCATTTATTATGTCAGGTATTGAAGTTATCGTTGACCTATTACTACTAGAAGAATTACTCCTAAATAATTTACTCACTGCTCAACTAACTAAATTATTCTTATTATTGAGAATTTCAAACAGTATTTTTGTTACTAACCTTGTGGTGAATTCTACAACCTCCTATTAGGCCTCACTCTTCTCCCTTTCGCCTCTACAATCACCCTACCCTCAGGATTTACGTATCTAAGAGGTCTTATCTAGGTCCCTGAAGCTAACCAAATAGAAGCTGGTACGTCAGCCTCTGATAAACAGATTCACAGGTTAGGCAAACAAATAATATAGAGAAATAATCAATTATAAGAATAACCAGCCACTTGGGCGGAGAGTAAGATTAGATATAAGCAATTATTCATGTAAGTAAATAAGCAGTAATTACAATGACCAGCCATAATAGGAGGCAAATAGTAATTAAAGAATAAAAATTTCCGAAGAAGATAAACGGAATTGTTTAACCTATAGAACAATAATTACTATAATATAAAAATAAGGATTAAAAATGTGCGTTGACATGAAAATCAACAAACAAATTAAAAAAAAAAAAAGCAAAACTGCTAAATATAAGTCAAGTAATTTTTGTGAGCAATATGATTTACCCTCTATTGCCCATTCTCAGAAAAATAGGAAAAATTCCCACTTAAACCCTAGAAGGTCTCACAAGCCCTATAGGAATAACTCAATTATACTAACCAGAGTCTAATTATAATAGATAAATAATTAGACAAAATTGAGAAAAGTTTTCACTTAAACCCTAGAAAGTCTTACAAGCCCTATAGGAAAAATTACCATAAACATAAGAATAAAAGTTTTGACCGAAACTTTTCTAAGAATAAAAATTTCTCTAGAAATAAAAATTATTTCGAGAAAGATGTTTAATAAAAAATTTGATAAAAGTAATATTACATGTTTTAAATGTGGACAGAAAGGTCACCTTTCAAATACTTGTCAAATTAAGAATAAAATTAATCAATTAAAAATTTTTGAAGAAGATAAACATGAATTGTTTAGAATCTTATAAACAATAGATTAATATGAAAATGATAGTGAAGATTTAGGAGAAATATGAAACCCTTGAATCCTCTGAAACTGAATCATCAAGTTCTGGCAGTGATTCTCCTAATATCACTATGGGGTGTAGGGATAGCTGTTGTAAAAAAGTTAATGTCTCAAATAAAAATGAAGAACAAGAAATCCTCTTGTTAGATTTAATTTGCAAAATTGAAAATCCAGAATTAAAACGAGAATACCTTGAAAGACTTAAAAATGTAATTCTAAAGAAAGAAAATGTAACATCAACCTTAGCTTCAATTTTGTCTAATTGCTTACCTATTATAATTAGACCCTGGTTAAAATAATTTAGTTGTTCCTATAGGGTTTGTGAGACCTTCTAGGGCTTAAGTTGAAATTTTTCCTATTTTTCTGGGAAGGGGCAATAGAGGGTAAATCATATTACTCACAAAAATTACTTAACTCATATTTAGCAATTTTTCTTTCTTTGTTAATTTGTTTGTTGATTTTCATGTCAACACACATTTTTAATCCTTCTTTTTGTATTATAGTAATTATTGTTCCATAGTTAGACTATCATAGTCTATATTTTCTAGGCCATTACTAAGGACTGTCCTAATTGATCATGAATACGCGAAGTAATATTGCTTGGCGTACCAATGAAGTGTTTAATTATTATATAAAGGAGGATATTGTAACATCAGGTATTGTTTCCTGGTTTTCTCCAATAATTGGGTTTCCTTCAACATCAATTTTAACTGCTGAAAGAATGACAATTTTGGATTCTTCTGTGAGATGATTTTCCCACCATGAATGGAGCATTCCTATGAATCATGTGACTAGAAGATTTATTACTTTTTCATGAAGTAAATTGTGGGTAGTAATGTAGCTGTTAGTTATCATTGCCATGTGTTGTAATCTATTGAGGACTTCCTGTTCAGAAAGACCATCAATATTCCATTCATATAATTTTTCTACAGAAACAGAAAATTGATTAACAAGATAAGATTCAGTAATTTGAATATCAGGAGGCATGGGTTCTTCCTTTCTAACTTATTAATTTCTAAATTTTTTAATATTTTTAATATTTAAAAATTCATTTATTGTAAATGATTCATAGGTTGATTTGGCTATCTGAATCTGAATTATCATTTTGGTTAATTACTTTCAATTCTTGAAATATTTCACCAATTTTTCCAGACTTAGATTCTGAACTACATTCTTGGTTAACTACCTTAACAGAAGAAGATGACTCAGTAGATCTATTATTCAGTTCCTGAATCATTTTATCAATCTTTTAATTAACTGGAATAATTTTTAAAGTAGTTTTATCTGAAAGATTTATTAAAAGTTTTTCTTTCAGGGTTTCACTAGGCTTAGGTTCATTAAGAATATCAACCTTAGACTCAATTTTATCTAATTGTTTACCTATTGTAATTAGACTCTGGTTAGTATAATTGAGTTGTGAAGGGGTTTTAATCCTAAGAGATGGATTTTCCATTCCTCCAAAATTATTATCCTGAGCATGTAAAAGGAATGATAGAAGATTTTTCCTTCTGCACTATTTATGGGTTTGATATTTATTGATTTTGTTTTTAAGAGAATATCTCTGTAGAAACGAAGGGTTTTGTCCTTGTGTCCATGGACGAAATAAGAATCAGGAAGGAAATGAACATTCACTATTTCAATTGGATTCTATATATATATATATATATAAACAAAATAAATTAAAACAAATAATAATATCTACTAATAAGAAAATGGAAAAAATAAATCACAAAAAAAACAAAAAAAAATATACGGAGGGTGAATACCCTCTGTCACAACAGAGGGTAATGCCACCCTCTGTTTTTTTTTTTCATTTTTTTAAGAATATATATATATATATATAATTATTTCATAAATACATTAATAATAAATTTTTGTGTAAATAAATTAATCTATGAAAAATTTACAATTTCATACATAATTGGCATGAACATACTATGTTTGACTACATAGTCTATTAATTACTATTTTTCCTTTCTTCTCTCATTGCTAATCAAATAGCAAAAGAATGATCATGGATGATAATTAGTTCAAACAAGAGTGACTAAAGAAAAATCAATAAAACTTTCAAAATAGAATATTTTTTGTTTGAGATATAAATATACCCTTTTTTATTTTGAACTACTTAGTTCACTAATTACCAATATTTTATTTCTCCATCTATGCTAGTCAAATAGCAAAGGGATGATTATGGATGGTAATTAGTTTAAACAAGTGTCACTAAAATAGAAACAAAATCTAAAAAAAATGAAAAGACTTATGAGAACATTAAAAATTTCAAAGCTTAAAAGTTTGCATGATTTTTATATAGATGCTTAACTCTTTTTTATGCATGTTTATGTATGAGAAATTATCATAGGGGATTTTTACAACAAATGTACACTTTCAACATATTAAAAGGTTAATTCACATTGAGTTAATTTTTGCACCCTTCAAAAGGCATCATCATCAAACTCATTGATTGAGTTGATGGCAAATATATCTCATTATCAAATTTATAAGAAAATTAAAAATACATAAAAATAACCTCAAGATTAAGAATAAAGAATGAAGAAGAAGAAGACAAACACTTATATATGAAAAATGAAATAAAGAATATAAACTACATGAGTATGAAGGAGAAAGGATGAAGAACAATGAACATAAATAGAAGCTCTCATCATATCTCTCTTAGAAAACCTCTCATATTTCTCACTCTCTCTCTCTAAAAAGATCACTCATTCTCTCACACGACTCTTCTCTTTCTCATTCCAAAAGTCTCTTATTTCTCTCTCCAAAATCACCTTCTCCTCTCTCTATAAATTATCACATCCTTCAAGTGAAGGATTCACTCCTTATTTATAGGCAAAATTAGGGTTTACTTTTTTACTTTTAGTCTTTTGCTCATTTTTTTTAATTTTTTTAGTCCTTGGACTATTTATCTATTTTAAAAAAAATTGTTTTTTTTAAATCATACACAGTCATGGGCTATTAAATATGCTAATAATTAAAGTGTGTGTATTTAAATTATTGGTCTGGACAAAATACGATATCTATAATTAGTAATTTTCTCATATTCATAATTAAATTATTGCAAATAAAAAGAAAAATTTGAATGAGTTGTACATCACCTGGAGATGATATATATATATATAATTATTATAAATAGAAGAAAACTTAAATAAGTCATGTATAATCTAGATATGATAAATTATCAACAAGAATTTTTTAACTAAAGAACGCACGATTCAAACAAATTTATATCGTAAGATAAGATGAAAAGAATCTAAAACTTTGAGATGAGAAAATTAAATTTGACAAACTGTTTTACTACAGATAATAGATATTGAAAATTATTACATTTATTATAAAACAAAAAAATCTTGAGTCTTGAATAATGATTCGATTAAATAAAAAAATCTTATAGATAGACAATAACTCATTGTTACTGATTGAAATAATATTTAAGATGTAAGGATCTTTAAAATCTTTTACATGATCCTTCACATTCCTAATAACATAATCATATAAAATAAAAAAAATTATGAAGTGTTAAAGAATACTTAGTGAATATAATTATAAATGACTTAAATACAAAAAAAATCTTTAATCTTATACGATATTTAATGGAGCTTAAAGGGTAAAAGGAGAAACCAAAAGTTTCTCTCCATTAAACCCTTTTAATATAATAGAGATAAAGATAAAATGCAGTAATTGTTTCATTGAATTCTTTAACTCTTCTTCATAAATTTTAAAATTAAGTGTTAACAATCTTATCAAATGATTACTGACAATTTTAACGTTTTGGAGAATATCATCTACATTACATTTAGAAATGCATATATTGTCTTTTAATAATTAAATATTTGAAATTATGCATGTATTTCCTTGAATAATTGCTCAATAACGGTTTGTATCGTTTTGGTTTTTAATTAAATCTTATCCCATCGTTGTTACATTGTATTATTTTTTTAATATAATCAATTATATAAATAAAATTTAATAAGATAAGACATCTTAAAATGTATGAAATGAAACAAGCACGTGAAAAAATGTAAAAAGATAAATCAAATGTAATTTTATTTGTTAAAATGTAATATTAAAAACATTAGAATTTGAAGCAATTATATATTGGGTACGAAATCTAATATTTCTTTGAATTCTACAAACATTCAATACTCTATATAACTTATTTTCACACTATCAAACTTATGTTTGTTCACTAGCTTTTACCTTTTGAAACATTATTTTTTTTATTTTATCACGTGCAATACATGTTTTAGGAAATGATATATTAAAAAGTTTCAGGTGGAGAAACTTTTAATTATTTATTTTATCCTTTTTGTTTTGTTTTCTGTTTTACTGTTTTTCTTTTACCTAGCTTATTATTGAAGTTAAATTGGTTTGCTCTAAAAAAATTGTTTTAAATTAAATTATACTTACATATTCAAAAGATATTTTTCAAAGTTCATTTCTACAGTGGTATGCAAGCCGAAATTATGTCTTTTACTTAGATATCTAATTAGATAGATCAACCATCAATATATATGACGGTGAGATAGCTCATCACATGTTTGGTAAAATTATATAATTTCATATCGATGTTACATAGTTCTTGGAAATATTTCAAAATTATATCATTGAATTGATATCCCAAGTGTATTATAGTTATGGACTTGAAGTTCATGAACATGCTTCTCTCTTTCTCTTAACCAGTCAATACACACATCTGATATGTACATATAGTTGAATTTATATATTTTTAGCTATGATGATTACTTATAATCATGTTTTATTTATGCAAATTAAAAAAAAATTATTTAGCAACATATTATTTATTTTTAATTTATGTGAGTAAAATCAAGATAAAATTATATTGTTATTATTTTTATTTGTTGTTATATTATTATTCAACCAAGTTTTAGAACATCGTACATGTTTTGTAGAAAAAAATTAAGAGATAGTAGAAATGTGCTTAAAAATATTTTAAAAAATGACATCATTAGAATTAAGTTATTTATTCGTGTTTTATTTTATACTTGATCTACCTTTTTTTGAGTGTATCATGATTTCAACTTTTTTTGTACATTTTGTGTAACTATATTTATTTAACATACTAATTATAAAGCACATAAAAATAGCATAACTAAAATTTCTAAAAGTATGTTATAATTGAATTATATTTTAAAGTCTATTATCTAAATTTTATAGAGATAATTCACTTTTTTTCTGTATTAAATAAATTAGTAGAAAGATATAGCTTTCTCTGTACCATTTTAACAATTTATTATAATTCATATAAAGTTATCAAATTTAAATTAACTTATAAATTATTTACTAATTACTTATTTTTTATCAATTTATTGTAATTTTAAAAGTAACAATTTATTGTAATACATAAAGGTTTATAAGTTTAACGTAAAAGAGTTTACCAATATAATTTGCTCGTTATATTTTATATAGAGATTGTTATAAATAATGTGTTTGGGTATCTATGTCTAGTACCATACCGGCCAGTATAGTTATTCTATTCTTAGTTTGATAGCTTAGAATTATTTCTTTTATACGTGACAATTCAAGAACTAAAATTCCTGGTTCCAACGTCGGCCCTCTTAAAAGGACAGCTTACCTTTCTAAATGTCCTATAGAACTACAGCTTGCCTAATTCTCCACCTTTCTGGTTTGAAACTCAGAAATGTAGACATCTCACTTTTCCCATTATAAAACAAGGCCTCTACCAATGATTAAAAAACTAAAAAACTTATGGATTATATACGGTAATTATGAGTTAACAATATATGTAATTATACATCAATAAATAATTAAGAAAACAATTAATATCTAGTTATGATCTGCATCTATTGTCTCAAGCGACGAACATAGTGTTACTGACTGATTATATTTCACTTACGCTTTCGATAAATGAAAATCTCAAAATTTCATCATGATTGAGAAAAATGTGGTTATTAAGCAATATAATTGTATTGGTTGATAATACCATTTTTAGAGGTGATCAGTTCAAACAATTGATTTGGTCTCTTCAAAATTAATGAGCTTGAGTGACGAATTCTAGATCATGATAGAATTAACGAGGAGAACAAAAATTTCCCACCTTCATGGGACCTACCAGCCGTGACCAGAAAGGAAAGACACAGGATTTGAAAGGTAAAGGGTAACGTTCTTCCACCTTACTTAACACTCACCATGTTCAAATTGCATTTTCCATACAAAACCACAAAATTTTCAAAGAACTTTCCCTTATAAATTCACATATTCTTATTCTACCACTACCCGAACAATTAAAACTCTCTCTCTCTCTCAAAATTTGTGAAGGAAAAATGGCTAAGTTTGGTTCCTCTGCAGCAATTGAAATAATAATAGGAATGGTCATGGCATTGTTTTTGGCATCAACAACGACGGCACAGGATTCAATTGCTCCCACACCGTCATTGGAAACAGGGACAGCTTTTGTTTCCCCCACTTCTCAGCTTATCCTATGGTTCTCTTTTTTGGTCTCAGTCATCTTCTTCATAAAGCACTAAATTTATTTCCGAGCTGTGGAATATATATAATAAACAGTGTAAAATCTGATTGTTTTTGCTGTTTCATTTTGTTCTTGTTTCTGGCTTTGTATTTGAGTGCTAATTAATTATGTGATATAATATTCAATATTGATAAAAATAAATAAAAGGTCCTTATAACGTCCAAACATCCTACTACATCACATCACCTACCAACTGAATCAATCTCAGCCAAACAGGTCCTGAACAGTCCTATTTGGAAGCAAGCAATGCTTGAAGAGTTCAATGTTCTCATTAGAAACAATACCTGAGATCTGGTACCCTACTCACCTGAAATGACACTAGTAGGGAATAAATGGGTCTATAAGCTCAAACTGAATTTAGATGGCAGTATCATGAGACACAAAGCCAAACTTGTAGCAAAGGGGTTTCATCAACACCTAGGGATTGATTTCACTGAGACTTTTAGTCCAGTGATTAAACCTACCACAGTAATTAAGGGTGACTATTCATCTTGTTGTTTCATTTGGATGAGAGGTCAAGCAATTGGATATGCATAATGCATTTCTCAATGGGTTATTGAAGGAGACAGTTTTCATGTCTCAACTAGAGAGATTGTGTGATCATCTAAGAACAACTTATGTTTGCAAATTAAAAAATGCCCTTTATGGTCTTAAACATGCACCAAGGGTCTGGTATGACAAACTTAGATGGGCTCTTTTGCAATGGGGATTTAGGAATGCTAAATCAAATACTTCTCCCTTCATATATTAGTCTGGCCAGCAAGTTATCTATCTACTGGTTTATGTAGATGATATCCTCATCATGAGTAATAACCTCAAGTTAATTCATAAAGTAACTTCCTATATGAACCAGCTTTTTGCCTTGAAAGACTTATATCCAATACATTTCTTCCTAGGGGTTGAGATTCACAGACACAAATATGGTATGTACCTCACCCAAACTAAATATATCATTGATTTACTTAAGAAAACAAATATGGAAGGGGCAAAACCTGCAAGTACTTATGTCTCATTGTCTTTGTCTCAAGTGGAACCTAAGAAAGATGTTACACTTTACAGAAGCACGATTGGAGCACTGTAATATATGTCTCTTACAAGGCCAAATATATGTTTTATTGTGAATAAACTCAACCAGCTTAATCAAGCCCCTACTAAGACACACTGGACTACATGCAAAAGACTGCTAAGATACCTTAAAGGTACCATCTATGAAGGTTTAGTGATCAGGTAATCCTCAGCATTAAGCATCCAAGCTTTTTTAGATGTTGAATGGGCAGGAGATGTTGGGGACAGGAGGTCCACGAATGCTTATCTGATATACTTAAAAAAAAAATTTGATGTTTTGGTCATTGTAGATACCGTATTTTATCCGGCCTAATACATGAAATATACATGTTTTATATTTTGACTCTTTTAATAATCCAAGACTATGTGTATAATTTGAAAGCTAATCCAATACTAAAATAAAAAAAGTGGTTCAAAGACTAAAAAGTAAAAATTGAAAAAAGAAGACTAAAAAGTAAAAATTGAAAAAAGAAGACTAAAAAGTAAAAATTGAAAAAAGAGGACTAAAAAATAAAACTTAAAAAAAAGACTAAAAGTAAAAAAAAGGCAAACCTTAATTTTGCCTATAAATAGGAATGAGGTCTTCACTTGAGGGGAGGTTTTGGAGGAGAGTAAAAAAGGGGAAGTCATTTTTTTTGAGTGAGAAAGAGAGGGGTTGGAAAGAGAGGTGATTTTAGAGAGAGGAAGAAGTTTCATACTTCTATTATCTTCATCTTCTTTCCATTTCTTCTCCTCAAGGTAACTTATTTGTTTGGTACATTTGTTCATAGTATATTTTATTCATCTCTTTTCTTCATATGAATGTAGTTGATATCTTTTATATTTTTTTATAAATAAGTGGATTGTTCATTTCCTATCATTTCTCCTCATTTAAATCTTAACATTTTAATCTTATGCTTTGATGTTTGTTTTTACAAATTGGATATTGAGATTGTCTCTGTCATCAACTTAATCAATGAGGATGATGATAAAGTCTTGAGGGGTGGAAAAATTAACCAAATGTGAATCAACCCTTTTAATGGGTTGAAAGTGTACATTTGATGCAAATATCCCCTAGGATAATTTTCTCACACATAACAATGCATAAAATAGAGAGTAGAACCTCTATACAAGATTTTGCAAATATTTAAGTTGTGAAACTTTCAATTTTCCTACAAGGTTTTTTTTTAATATTATGTTCATCATTTTATGACACTTGTTTGGACTAATTATCATCCATGATCATTCCCTTTGCTATTTGATTAGCAATGACTAATGAGGGAAGGAAAGGAAAAT
>QANY01010304.1:794120-816718 GCA_003255025.1 Datisca glomerata
CATTTTGCATCATCATGCTCATAATACGATTCTTGCATTATTCATTTATCATCATGATTAATGTTTACGTATGCGTGGATTATAATTTAAATAATTAAATTTAGATTTTGTTACTTCTATTATTTAATTTTCACTAAAAATGCCGACGATGGACTTTGAGATTTTTGGGATACCATACTTCTCGAACTACTGAGGTGAGGAGTTATTCTTGGGATACCGAAAATAACTCTAATAATGTTTTGATTTTAAAAGATATGAGAATACGAAAAAGGTATTTTTTTTAATGGTCTTTGAGCCACCCATTAAAAAGTAATTTATTTTGTTCATTTCTATGATACAAAATTCCTCAAATGGGACATTCAAAAAATAAATCTCTTTAACATTTGCATTAAAATAAAAAAATGGATAGCATTTGATCAAATTTGGTAACCATTTTACAATGGGCGTTGTGGGGTGCTAATACCTTCCACACACACAAACGACTCCCGAACCAACTTTGAGTTTTCGTAGACCAAAAAAATTTTCATCTTAAAATTGGGTGACCGATCACACCCTAAAATGATTGGTGGCGACTCTAAATTTCTTTTTCCTAAAACAAAAATAAATTTTTTTAATCGCCGCTCCGCGTCGCACGCACGTTGCGACAATCATCCAAGAAGCAGCATATAGTATCAAGGCCCAACACTAAAGCTTAATACAGGATCTTGGCCAATACAACCTCAGAGATCCAATGGTTAAGAAACATGATGCTAGAACTGTCTTTACATATGTTTCAGCCACCTATCTTATGGTGTGATAATATTAGTGCATTAGCTCTGGCTACTAACCCAGATCTTCAAAGTAGAACTAAACACATAGAGTTGGATATTCATTTTATTCTTGAGAAGGTTCAATACAAACAGTTAGATATCAGGTACATTCCCTCACTACAACAGGAAAGCAGCCAGAAAACACTATCGTAACATTTTTATAGTGTTTCTTAAAACACGATATATACCAACGTGATAATAAGTCTAAACCTACGATAGTGTTTAAATTCAAACACTATAAAAAAAAACTTCCTATAGTATTTTTTAAATACTATGGTAACTCTACCATAGTGTTTTTTAATGCTATGATAAGATTTTTTTAAGCTATGGTATCTCTTTCATAGCATTTTTTGAAAGTTGTAAAAGACCTTTAATAGTATTTTTTTTCATGCTATAAAATATTGTGAAACGTGTTGTTACATTTTTCATAAGGTTTTGTTAATGCTATAATAAATCTTTGATAAACTCTTTTGTTACTTATTTTTGCATCTGCACAAATATAAAAAAATACATAACTTTTGACAATATCACAAAATAACAAAATCACATCATTTTATTTAATTACTCAAAATTATTACATATTATTCCACTAGAAATCATATCTCAAAATGACAAATATATATTGATTTTTATATAGAACAAGCCAAAGTAATATATCCTAGGGAAAAAATTAAAAACTATAAGTTCACATCTAAACAAATCTTATAACCACATGCTTAAGTTATGTAGATCTAGAGCCATTGACCATAGGAGGAGGGGGAGGTGGCAGTCTTCCAGGTATTAAAGTTTCATGAACCATTGTGTTGTTGGCAGTCGTCTTCCAAGTATTCAAGCTTCAAAAGCTGATGTAGTCAAGAAATTTGCAATTAAGACATCAATCCAAATCATTTCATTCATTTAGTATCAAAGAGATGTGAAACAAAACTAATGGAGAGTACAAAAGAAAGAACTTAGATAATGGGAATTTTGAGAACTTAGATAATGGGAATACCTACTTACTGAATTATTTTTCCGATTTTCTTGAACTCCACCCCTGGTGCACAAATTGCTATCACTTTATACAAGCAGTTTTTTGTTAAAGATAGAATATCGTCTAATAAATCATATATATGTCAATCTTAACTTTTTCTAGACAATATTAATAGTTCAAGTCCTTATAAGAACACATTATCAAAAAAATAAACTAGCTTATCTAAGGAACGTATTAATCCATGACAATGCCGGAAACACCTTAAAAACATAATTCTATAGCATATTTTATATGATGTTAGAAGGCCACAAACAACAAATGTCACTGAACCATGTGAAGAAAGCCCCCCAAATGAATAGACTGCATTTAAAGCTGCGTTGAGTTTTCTTATGACCCTACCCTTGACAAGTAATATTGCTATTTAATTTACATATTGGAGATGAAACCTACAGCTAGTTAAATGTCAATGCATCTAAATGTCAACTAGTTAAATGTTAATTTTAAGTGAAGGAAAGCAAAGATAATTATTGTAATCAATTATAAGAAGTCACAAACAATAATCAAATAAATGCTAAACCCACCCCAAGTATGATTTCCCAAGCAAATGTTGTAAACGATGAGAACAAACCTCCTCTCTTATGGAAAGCACCATGATTACGAGGGTGAGTCTTCTGTCAATAAATTGATGTTTGGTTATCCAATCACTCAAAATTGGATGTAGCTCTCGAAGTGCTATAAATAAAAGGTTAATGAATTTACATCCAACTAACCATAAGAAGTCACAAACAATAATCAAATAAATGCTAAACCCACCCCAAGTATTATTGCCCAAGCAAATGTTGCAAACGATGAGAACAAACCTCCTCTCTTATGGAAAGCACCATGATTATGAGGGTGAGTCTTATGTCAATAAATTGATGTTTGGTTATCCAATCACTCAAAATTGGATGTAGCTCTCGAACTGCTATAAATAAAAGGTTAATAAATTTACATCCAACTAACCATGAGTTAAAAGCAGAAGAAAGTCATTTTACTAAAATCAATCACATAGATGGCTACCATAACAAAACAAGTCAAAGATAAATGACACCAAATTCAAACCATCAATGGTTTTCATAGGGTAAGGCAGTATGCAGATCTTCCAATCCAAATGTTCCTGAATAAAGTAGGAAAGGTGACTCCATAGGGTCAAAAACAATGACACTAGTCTACCACTAATCTTGCCCAACAAATTCATTGTCATGTTAGAACAATATTCTCCTAGGACAAGATTCCAGTATTAGTAGCCTCTCAATGTATTCAATAGTATCGATGAGCTGTAGATAGTTCCATTTGGTGCTCGATTTGGAAAAGGCAATGAGTTGTAGATAGTTCCTACAATGACAACGAAACAAACACTATCTAAATTAAGGAAGTTGTTCATATCTTAAACAAATTTATATGCTGTATTTTTCTGTAAGAATAGAAGTTATAATAGTCATTTTGAAGAACCCAAACAATTATTGACTAAAGAAAAACAATTCTTGACAATTCAAGTACAACAGAACTATGGCAATCAAAGTAGAAAGTTACAGCGCATGCTTATTAAATTAAATCTTTATCTAACCTCAAGCAAGTAAGTAATTCGCATGCTTATTACATCTCTATGTATGTGCAAGTGTTTATATAAAAGTAACGAAATACCAATTTTGAGAACCAGCTTTCTAAGTTACACACGTAAACTCAATCTAAGTTATACACAAGCATTTGCCAAAAAGAATATTCAACTTCCATATTATCTGCATCAAATAGGTAGAACTCATGACCATCATTGACCACTCAATGCCTTTCAAATATATCTCATGGCTACTAACAAAGCAAATCTCTAATTCACTAGTCAGAATCAATTGTTGATCATCAAAACTAGAAGAACATATTTTCTAGGGAAAAAGTAACGATAATCATCAGACCTTTACCAGCATTATTTCTATCTTGAGGCAGACCAGCCTTAATGAGGACCTCAAGATCAACTTGGCTGAAAGACAAGAGTCCTAGATCAAGACCATATGTGATACCATCAAATGATACGAGTACTAAACTTACCATGGCAAACACCCAGAACTAGGGTTTATAGCAAGGAACAACATCTTCTCACATTGTATATCAATCGAAACAATGCAAGAGGCTATAGTATACACTTCAGACTTCATTTATTCTATACAAGCTTAAATCATTGAACTAACTGGTTGGCGGTTCTAAGATAAAAACAATAATTTATGATCAAACTATGATGATTTATGAAACAATGTTTCTAGTGAAGGTGACAGCAATATCATAGAGGAAGAATGATCAAGTCTGGCCAATTTTCATGCATTAAACAATGATCAAATGACAATTGGATCATACAAAATAATTGCTTAAAGTGATGTTAAGTTTATAAGTTTAATGTTGAGTTTGATTGGAGCTTGATGAGTTTCTTCTTACAACTACAAGGGAAATATACATGCATATAAGTAGTTTTAGAAAATTTTATAATTAATTTACATGAAACTTCTTTTAAGAAGATGCTTACTATTCGACTTGTATCACAATTCACGAAACCAAGAATCACTTTCTTCTAAAAGCTCGTGACTTGAATGCTGACAAAGCCAAATCCCTTAGAATATCCCGTTACATAATCTATCACAACTCTAGTTGCAGCAAGGAAGATGTTTAACTTTAAAGATAGCAACTAAAAATGAAGAGGAAAAGAAATCAAAGAAAAGGCAAGAGAGAGCACAAGTTCAGAAGAACAACAAACCATTAACAACTTCACTAAATTGAGAAAAGGTTTCGTGAAGTTTCTCTTAGTCATATTTTTACTAAGGCCTGCAAAAACACCAGTCACAGAATCAATTCAGCTTATGTATAGTGCCTCTTAATAGATTTCAATATTAACTCAACATATTAGTTGCAAAGAAAAAGAAAGATAATTACATATGAGAAAATAAGATGTATAAAAATTATTAGGTCTACATATTAGACAGAAGATATCCGTGAAGGTTGTCAAGAAAATTTAGATGACAGAAACAATAAGCAAGGAAAGAAGAATTTGTTAAACAAGTGAACCCATTATAAACATAGTCTGTGAAAAATTCGCTAAATGAGTGAACAAAATTCTTTAATATGAGCTAGAAAATTTCCTTGCTGGTGAGTAGGAAAAATAAATTTCAAGATTTCTACATATACGATTAAATCCAAATCCAAGACTTCTACGGAAACTAGAAAATTTCAGAATTACATCAACAATTTCATAATAAAGTTGTGATAGAAGAAAAATCCAGCTATTATCTCATCAAAAATTTCAGCATAAATCTATTTAGAGCTTTTAACTCAGAAAAGGTTATCTAATTAGAAAAAAAGACTACAATTAAAACCCACCGTCAAATACCCTCTAGCCTTAGGTTTGGAAGACGACGAGGAGAGCTTCGGTTGAAAGGGGTTCACTGCACAAAACGAGCTTAGGGCTGGCTCATGCGTGTTCGAGTCACCTATAGAGAGATCGAGAGAGTGAGCTAAGAGAGACATAGAGATAGTTGAGAGAGACAGAGAGAGATAATGTACCATACCGAGAGAGACCCTTAATCAATCTTAACCCAAAATCCCCTTTGAAAGCTTTGTCACTAAGAGAGTTGTCTGTAAGGCTTCGTCATAGAGTCTATGAGGGTTGAACAGAGGCATTGCGTGAGAGATTCACCAGAGAGAGCTTCTCGAGAGAAAGACAAAAGAGCGAGCTGATTCCTGAGCCCTAATATCCTTGTTTAACATTGAAGAGATGTTGAAGCTGGGAGAGGTATGACTTAAGAGAGGTTGAAAGAGAGAGGGTTTTGAGAGAGTAATTTAGGTGGGGTTGAACTTTTAGTTCCCGCACTAGCTTCCCTAACATTGACAACTTCTCTTAGCCTTTTCATAAAAAGCGCAGTCATGCAGTGCTATTAAAGCACATTTTTGTTGTAATGCCTCCACTAAACAATTGAAAGACTTGCTTACAAAATTCCTCTCTACACCAAGGTTCACTTACTTAAAAGGCAATCCCCTTTCAACTTGAGAGGGATGCTAGCATTAAAGAAGCCTTGAGCTCAAGAAAAGACTTAAGCCACTGCCAAAACAGTTTGACAGGAACTGTTAAGAGCTAACCAATTCTTAATTGATTGTAATTAGTTATCCTAAGACCTCATTTGTTTCGCATTACCCTACTTTGTAATCATTTTGTAATTGAGTTAACATGTTTGTTTGAAGTAATCCTAAAATAAGGCTACAATCATAATTTGCATGCAATTCTAATTTGTAATCCTTTAAGGTAATTGAATTACAGAATAAAATGAAAGCAATCCTAATTTACAATGTCATTGCAATTCTAATATTAAATAAAATTAATTTTCTACTCTCATTGAAATATTCTCTCATTTTATTAATTTAATTAAAATTAACTTTATTAATTTTTAGTTTAACATTATTAATTTATTTAGATATTAATAAAAAATAACTAAAATTAATGTTAAAATTTCACGTGAAAATATTTTTTTGATTATATCTCTTATTTTATTAATTTAATTACAATTATATTTTAAATTTAGTCCATCATTTTTAATTTACAATTAATAAAACTAATAAAAAATCATTGTATTAATTTAATTAAAATTAAATTAATTAAAGTTTAGTCTAGCAATATTAATTTATTTGAATATTAATAAACAAATAATTTAAAATAATGTTAAAATTTCACGTGAAAATATTTTTTATTATATCTCTTAGTTTATTAATTTGTTTAAAAAAATTTAAATTTAATCTAGCATTATGGATTTTTATTAAATGTTAATTAAAATTAATTAAAAAATTAATGTTAGAATTACACGTAAAAATATTTTTTAGATAATATATAACTAAAAGGGAATTTAAGTAACTTCATGTTATTTACACAAATTTGTAACAAAAGTTAATATATACCAAACATAGGAATAATTAGTTGTCACTAATCACATCATAGATTGTCATGCATAACCAAACATGAAAACCCTATTTTACAAGTAATTGAATTGCACGCAATTGAATTGCGATGGTTATTCTAAATTACGCGAACCAAACGACCCCTAAGGGAATTATAGTATGATGGTGTTTCTCATCATGGAACTCTATGTAATCTAAGTAATATAAATACTATGCAGCTCGAGTATCTCAGGTTAATGGTGAGATCATTTTTGCCAAACCAATCCACTGTTTTCTGTTATCTTCTATTTCCTCCTTTCTTAAGTCTCTTCTTCTTACCAACTTAGCAGTACAGTAACTCTTTCAAGGAATATCAACCTTAGTTTGGTTTTAAGCTCAGAAACATCATTAGGTTGAGGTGAGTAAGGAGTAGTAGTCTGGTGAATGATTCCATTTGATGATCAAAATTACTCAAAAAGTGAATCATACTCACCATCTCAATCACTTCTTAACACCTTAATCTTATTGCTAAGTTGATTCTCAGCTTAATTTTATAATGTTAAACACTTCAATTACCTCATATTTACCTATTAGCAAATACACATAACAATATCTAGTACAATCATTGATAAAAGTGATAAAGTACTTTTTACCTCATCTAGTATGTATATGTTTCAAATCACAAATATCAGTGTAAATTAATTCTAGATGTTTGGTAGATATATCTATAGATTTAAAAGGTGTTCATATCATCTTTAATTCCACACATATTTCACATTTATAATTAGGTACTGAGTTTAAATTGATTAACCTAATCAAAGTTTTATAATTTGCATGTCATAGTCTGGCGTGTCATCAATTAGAGGATTCAACCATGTTAGTAGAAGAAGAAACGTTATTATTATTAATAAGTTGTGGTACAACTGTTATTACATTTAATTTAAAAATCACATCGCATAAATATCTCTTCGCCACATACAAATCATTCTTAATGAGGATAAACTTATTAGATACAATGACCCACTTAAAACTATTTGACACGTGAAGAACGTTATTGATTAGTGACATACAAATCATTCTTAATGAGGATAAACTTCTTACCGGATGTCATTTTAAGCAACACCTTTCATTGTCCTTCAATCTTAGAGCTTGAAGAGTTTCCTATTTATAAATGTTCTCCACCTTTTTGCTTGTGTTTAAGTTGAAAATATTTTCTTGTTAGCACAAATATAACATGTAGCTCCAGTATCTACCCACCATTCTTTGGTATTTGTAATTAAATTTTATTTGGAAACCATAGTAGGAAGGTCAATCTCGGATACACCAATCAAAATATTGTCAATTTTGGTAACATTGGCTTGAGCGTTCTTTTTCTTAACGTTCTTAAGCTTTCGACGCTCATTCGAGCGGTGTCCTAGTATTCCACAGTTGTAGCACTTCTCTTTGAACTTTCTTTCTATTGTTGTGTCCTTGACTTAGACCAACATTCGTTATCTTTCTCTTTTTGTTTGGTCTTTGTCCATCCTTCACTTTGTTAGCTTTTAGATACCATGAGGTGGCTTCCATTTTTATTTCAGACATTCGATTGTCTTCTTCAATCCTCAAATGGATAATTAACTCTTCAAGTTTCATTTACTTACATGCTTGAGATAGTTTTTAAAATCTTTTCAAAACTACGGTAATTTTTCAATTAATGCTGCTACTTGAAATTATTTGTTTAGAGACATATTCTCAGCATAAAACTCTTGAAGCTCTTGAACTTGGCTAATTACAGTTTTTGAATCAATCATTTTGTATTCTAAAAACAGACCGACGATAAATTTCTTTGCACTAACATCTTCAATTTTATGCTTCTTGTCTAAAGACTCCCAAAGTTTTTTCGCCAACTTTACTGCATTATAGACGTTATACAGTGTGTTATCAATTCTGTTGAGTATATAATTTTTACAAAGAAAGTCTGAATGCTTCTAGCATCCGCAGTATCATTCTCTTTGCTAGTTTCTCCTTTAAGTACATGAGGCTCTTCAGTGAGAAACTTAACCAAAATCAAATTGATGAGATAAACCAACTTTTCTATCGTCATCATTTAAAATCTACACCACTAAATTTTTCTGATTTTTTCCCATGTTTACGCCAACAGTAGGGACAAGGATGAGACTGCTAGATATAGTAATTTCTATTATGAAAACATAACTAATCATTTTTAGAATAGTATATGAAACAACGCATGCAAATCAGATAACTCAACAGAACTGTAAATTATTTACACTTGCAAACAAAAATGAGAAATACAGTATCAGACTCACAAGGCTCAAATGTGCAGTAAAATAGTATAAATCAATAGAGTTAAAAAAAGTTCAAGCGGTGCACAGTATATGAACAGTGTTGAGTGAATGTTATATAAACAAAATAAAAAACTAAGCTTTTCTTTAAACGGTGTAAATCAATAGCAGCAAATTCAACTAACCAAGAAAGTTCAATACTTTTTGTTAGATGAGAAAAATCACTACTAAACAAATGTAGGCGACATATACCAAACAAAGTGAACCAAGAATTATGTTTTTAATTTATGTACAATTGGACAAAAGGCAGTGATAACTTGGGATCATGTGCAGAATATCAACTACTATAATTTGTAAATGGTGAGACACGGCAGATCACATTTCAAGTTAAACAATGAAGAACTTGTATAGAACCGAGGCTGCCGATGCATAATATAAACCAAAACTGAAAATGGAAATGATGCAATACTACTGACATAAAGTTGTGACACAATACTACAAAATTAACATCACCCCACACAAAATATTGCAAGAAGATTTTTAAAAATATATATAAATTCCTCTTAAGATTGTTAGTACCATAATGCAAAAAAGAGAGGGAAAACTCATAGATTTATGCAATTAATCTGATAAAATGATGATTCAAATCAGTATGAAAACTATCTCCTGAAAATGAATTTATTCCGTCACAGGTGCTTAAGGTGTTGAGTTATCATCTCTTAGAATAGGATGGATCTTTCGTTCCTACATAAGTAGCACTTTAATTGATAGGAACCGGCGAACGTAGCTTTATCTTATAATTGCACACAACACATCAAATGTAAGAGAGAGTATGAAAATATGTAGAAAAGAATGTGTTGTTTATGAATGTTATGTTATTTGCAACAAGTAACCACCGAGTTCATATAAGTTAGTTCGTGGCCATTCAAACCAGCCTTTGTTTCTCTTTGCTATGTTGTGGGGAGATACAAATAGGACAGAAAATGTATAAGTCAAATGTCATGTCTTTCTAGAAATTATAAGAAATTTTGTCTATATTAATAAATTTGGAGATCGACCCCGTACTATATCATACTGTGTCGAACCGATTAGGAGTGGCGGGATAACCTCCATTTCACAATATAAATAATCAAATTTCTTATCTATTCAAGTGGATAATTTCTGAGATAATTTTCTCATTCATTACCTAATGATTTTGAGGACACATTATCTCACGTTACTTTTCATAAGATGTATAACATGTATGCACTTAATCTCACTAATATCAAAATATGGGTATCATTAGTTGAGTTCAAAGTTGTCAAAAACCCAGCACTTTCCTCTAGCAAATTAAGGTTTTTCTTCATCAAATCTAAATCATGCGGCTTATTCAGTTCTGTTAGAAGTGAATGAAACTTAAATTAGTTAGATACAAAAGTGCGTAACAGATGTTTCAGTAACTAACTCATGTGTATGCATTCACGGATTTTCAATTCATACATATATCCTCTTGAAAACAGAATCCAGAGAAGTAAGTTGATTTTGTTCCCATTTTCAGTAAGAAAGTAAAAAGCATAAAAAAGGACCGAAGAAATTCTCTAACAGACATATTCGAAAAAGAATGACTTTACTTCCATGTATTTCGAAGTCTTTGCCCTATTTCCGTACATTATCTGCTACCACAGCTTAAGCCTTGAGATGATTTGTTGACGGCCTTTCCAAACAGTTTATCAAAAGCGTTAAGCGCCACAATAAGAGGACTTAATCGACGCCAAGTGCCCTACATATGAATGACGTTTTAAAAATCATATATATGTACGCGCACATATACGATCACCATCGATAAAACATAAAAAAAACCTTAAAATACGTCAACATAAAAGCATTAGAGTCACATTCAAACTATTATAAACATAAAGAGCATTTAAAATAAATTCATAAAACTTAAAACACAAAACATGTAAATCTGACAAAAGCAGGGGTTTAGTCGGATAGAGATGGGGAAAGGGGAAGAGATGGAGCGTGGAGTATTGGACAGAGCTTAGAAGAGAGAGATGACTAGGACTTGATCTCATTCGTGAAGGAAAACGTGAGAGAAAGAAGACTAAGAGGAAAAATAATTGGGTAACATTTATACACCCTTCATATTTTATGACTTGATGCTTAGGATTAACTAAGCGCCACTTAGTGGAGCTTAGTGCTTAGGCAATAAGCGCCGCTAAGCGAGAGCTTAAGCGGAAGGGGCTGAGCTTAGCTTACTACTAAGCGCCGCCCTTCGCTTAGAGAACTTAAGCGAGCTTTTGACAACACTGGTTCAAAATGTCAGGTTTAATTAGTCTTAGTAGATCTAACATATCTTCTTACTAGCTGTTGTCATTTCTCAGATTCAGCATACGCCTGTTCTCACCAATTATATGTCCATCTATCTTTTGGACAAACAAAAATGGAACTTTTCATGTAGATTCTTTTATGTGCAGCTTTTCTGTTATGTGTGTATGAAGATGGGTAATCTCAATAATTTTACTTAGACAGGTTGTTATCATGTAACTGCTCATATAACCATAGATGTTTCTGATTTTATTTGTCGTGTAATTGAAGAAGAAATCTCCTTGTCTGGTCTCTTCTTAAGCAACAATGGTATTTCAACCTCTCTTTAATGCCCAATATATATTCTGATTTAATTAATAATGGTATTGCTACTAGCCACAGTGCTATCATAAAGCATGAAGAATATGTAGAACTTGGCTTCTGATTGAATTGTCTTGTGGAAGCATTTGCATGTGTTCATAATCCTCTTTCTCAATCTTCTTTCTGCATACACATTATATTGTCTACTTCTCCATAGAAAGTCCAATATTATATTTCAATTCATAATGGTACTTCAGGAAAATGACTGGCTGAGTACTCTTCGAGACTCGCAAATTTATGCTCATAATTATGTGTTTGTTGTCAGTCCTCACCGTATAAAAAAATTCCGGCTGTAAGAGTTTAATCCCTTTGCTTTCCAGCTGAAAACCGTAAGGGAAGCTAGATACTTTGGTCTCACAGGAAGCGTTATTGGAGCAGTGTCAACCGCAATTTTACGTGGAAATACTCAAGGAATTTACATGGGATTATTCTACTTGCGTTCTTGTTATTTTGAGAAAGCACTATTTAGATTAGAAGATGCTAGTTACACATTATGACGAGGAAAGATTGAAAGCGCTACAAGGTTAATGATTGAATTTTTTTGATAAATAAGATTAATGATTGAATTTCTCCCATTTAGTTTAGGCCTAAAGAAAAGTAATTATTAGAACAAATTTATAAGCCAGGAGCGAAGTTTTCTGTTCTCTCAATACTTAACATGATTCAATTAGTTGTTCAGAAAACTTGAGTTTTAAAAATATGATCTTGACTGATAACTCAAGCATTCACAGCCACCATACTACCTCAGGTGAAATTCATTAAACAATACTGAACCATATATGAGCCCTTTACTCGCAGCCCACAAACTACTCTTAGCAATGTATTTTTGTTAGAAAACTGATAAAATTTGTTGTGTTTTGCATATAAGATAGAAGAGGTAAATTAGATAAGAAGTGTTTTACTTATGACAGGTGCTGGGCTGTCCCTTTTAGCTGGAGGTGTATTTGGTTGGACCTTTTTGGACATGAAGTTGCAACCAGTGGTTCCAACCTGGGCAGGGCAGGTTAAGTTTATGGAATGGTGGCGAAGCAAGAACGAGGGATGATCTTAACTTTGATGTCAAGTTGAACCGGTACTTGAACAAATTGTGTCTAAAATAAGAATCAAATCAGTCGATCCTGCGTTAAAATATTTTGGCTTGTTTTTGTTTTATGTTGAAATTTTCAGTTTAAGCTTGAGGAGTTGCTTTTAATTCTATCTGTGGAAATAATATGTATATAATGCAACTTATTGATGGTGCTTTCGTTATATAATAAGTTATGGTTCAATGCAGGACTCCTATGATTGGTATTCATCTTGAAGTACTCAGTTAAGTAGTAAACTCGCACTAAGATCATCCTGGCTATTCAAATTCATGCTATAATCTATTTGTTCAGGTACTGTGAGTATACCATTATGAGAAAAACATGCAAGGCACCATCCCCACCAATCCTGATTGCAGTCAGCTTAGAAGCCTACATCACCTGGAACAGTTTTTTGTTTTAAAAGATAAATATTATTTCAACCAAGAAATTATACAATTACAAAGGGCAAACTCCAGCAAACACAGAAGGTCAAGTATTATAGCACACTTAACAAAAATAACCACCCCTACTTAAAAGTCGTTATGAATCTCTAATGACATTTAAAGAGTAAACTCAGGATCTAACGGTGCTAATTGAGTTATACCTTAATGTTTAATAGTATATTTGAGTTAATGGCATTAGTTGGGCTCTTTTTCCGGTGTAAAATCACGGATGTCCCCCATCTTTTTATAGTGAAAGTCAAACTCGCCCAGAATCTGACCAAACATATTGTGGTTCTAGTTGGGTTCTTTACAAATGGATGAAATGGTTTGAATTGCCATTTCTCCGCATACTATTGAGAGAGTACCAAATATTGTGTAGCCCGGGAGTATGCAATTTCTTCCCTGCATGCCAATCTCTACAGCAAACCCAAAATTACACTCATAAAAACCTAAAAACTCTCCCTGCCTCTTACTGTTTCTGCCCAAAAATAACCCCAAATTTCCCCTATAGACTCCTCATTACCACAAGGAAAATTTTTCCTCAGGTCGAGCTGTTCTCTACTATATTGATTTCTCTTTATATTGACCATGGACATGAAGATCACCTGTGCTGTTCTCATCGCTGTCGCCACCTCCATGAGCGTGGTCATGACCTCTGATGAGGTTTCGGCTCCACCACCAGGCCCATCCAACAATGCCTTGGCTACCTTGCCTGCTGTTGGGACCTTGATTGGCGCATCCATCCTACCCTAATTTGCCTATCACTTGCAGTTATAATCTCAGGAAATTGAAGAACTTAAAGGAAAAGAACGAGTAGGAAAACTGGATAGGTTATCATTTGTCCTCAATTTTATGTCAGCTTTTTGTACGGTATCAATTATATTAGTTTGTAATCTTTGAGAAACTTTGTAATGAACATAAAACAAATTCATCACTAGTCCATTTTCCAGTAATACTCAACAATAAGAACATAATTGATTCAGTCACTATGACCAATAAAAGTACAAGGCTCCTCCATTGCATCCGATCGGTTGCAGATTTATGTTTATTCTCTATTCTGCTTTACAGTTTTATAAATTTTAAGGTATTAGAGATTAAAAGGTACCTACTTTCCCCAACGCAATTTAAATAGAAAGAGGAGGTAAAAGAGAGAATATGATGGCTAGGTGAACCATTTTATAGCCAGAATTAAATAGAAAACCCATCAGGAACTTCATCAGAAAGGAGTATCGAAGCATAGGTTCCACAATCGGTTACAACATGGTTTAAAATCTGTACACAATCAAATCTACAAGCAAATACCTATCCGTAGGTTTAATTACTTCCTCTTTGATTTATTGGAGGAGGCTGACCGGCGGCTCTCTAGCTTTTTCTGTGCAGCCTCAAATTCTTCTTCAGTCGGTTCTGAAGAACTACCCCCACCACCATATTTAGACACCAGCGATGAGAACATAGATTCAAATTTGTCTTTCCTTTCATTCCGTCTCTGAGATATTACAGCATAGAGATCTGTTTCAGACTCTTTCTTTGATCTGTAAGCAAATGAAAACATAGCAAGAGTTAAAAAATAAAATTAGGGCATGGATTTAAAATTGCTAAACTATGTTAAGAAATTGAATAAAACACTCACTTCCTCTTTCTTAAAGGACTGGTAGGTGGTTTCGTTTCAGAAATTTTTTTCACCCATTTCCCATAGGCTTTGGTTGCTTTCAGTTCCCCTTCAAAGGCAAAAGATGAGATGAAGTTAGCATCATGATATAACCACTGAGAAAACCAGATCATAAACTGTATGAGATGTCATATAAGTTGTGCATCGCATGTGAGATGTGTACTAATCAATAAGCTCAAAGCAACGTAAGTTTTTTAAATCGTGAGGGTCAAGCCAAACCAAAAGCAGTGCCAAGGATTTCAATTCAATCAATTATAAAGTCTCAAAAGAACAATTAGCCAGGTCCAACTCTGACAAACTGTGATAACTTGCAACAAGATTGTTTGGTGTAGATGGTTTAACTCCAACACTCATACCTAGAAGGTTGTGAGTTGGAGTCACAACCTCCAATTCCTTTATGATTTGCAACTTAAGTTGACATACCCAAAAAAATACTCATTGCACATCGATAGCACCACTTCCAGTACACTACAGTTGCAGAAGAAAGACGTTCTTACCTCCAGCTATTGCCTCTTCCAAGATATCCTTAAAACGGTGTGAGTCGAGCTTAGGGTCTGAACAAAGCATTGAACAGAAAAGCCTGCAGAGGAGAGAGGTTTAAATTTCAACTACAATCGTGCACAACAGCACTACTCCATCAAAGGTGCGACACAGATCACCAACAATCCATTTCAAAAATGCTACACACTGACATGTTGGAAGAATATATACGTAGCATTATTTCAAGGAAAACAGTTATCAAAGTAGAAAATAGTTCTATTTAACATAAGATTATTATAGCACTGATACTTATCTGAAAGGGGGAGGACAGACTTAAAATGTGCCCACATTATGAGACGTGCCGGCTACATGTCTTAACATGTAATATTTTTCAATTCAGAGTACAAAAAGGAAATTTTCCATTTTCCAAAACTTCATTGAGCGTCGAAATTACTCAAACTATAATACAGGCCTTAAATGTCCAGCATGTATTTTAGAGTTCATAAAATAACATGTGGGTAGAGTGTCCCCAAAGTGCCTTAGATGGATACTAGTCAGACTAACAAACTGGCTTAGGAGAGGTGATCCTACTGTTAATAGAAGACGATCATACCTGTTCATGTTACCCTTGCATTTTTTAAACAGATCTATCAAATCTTTTTTCTCTGATTCAGATCCCCGATACTTGGCTTCAAACTCTTCAATATCAGCCTCAGTGACCTGCAAATAGTCAAAATTATCTTATAGCTACTGAAAATGTAATCTGACATTATAAGGACATTATAAATTACAAAGAAATTAAATTGACTAACCTTTTTGTACATATGCCGGAAAAACTCATGCAAATTCTGAACTACATCCCCTGCAAGGTCCTGATCATCAAGAGAGAAAAATAAGATTATGTCCCAATGTAATTCATGATCTGTTCACATCTAAATGAAGAAAATCCAATATCTTCTAAAGACAATATATAATGTATGGTTATATAATTACATAACAGGATACTCACAGCATCATCAACACAGCCTGTTTGGTCATAAAGTGCTCGCTTCTCCTCATCCCCAAGAATTGATATCACCTTTTGCAATTGTTGAAACTTCTCTTTGGCTTCCTATAGAGAACCATCGGATTAAAGAAATCGACACACCTGGTACAGAGAACTATAGAGCAACATAAATATGAATAGTAATTTTGCTTCCAGAAAAAAAAACCTCACCTCATCACCAAGGTTCTTATCAGGATGGAGTCGAAGTGCCAACTTATAGTATGCTTTCTTTATTTCCTGCTGAGAAGCCGTCCTCTCCACACCAAGAACCTACGGGCACCAAACTCCACTTCATGTTATTCTGAATTAGAAATAGCTCCACTTTGCTAAGCTTATACACTTAACTTCAGCACAATGAAAAGGTGACTATCAGTCAGACTTAAAACCAAGAACTGATTCTAATGAGTGCTTCTAAGTAAATTTCAACAAATGATAGAGAAATCTCATAAATGATTTAGAGATTTCCAACTTAGATAAAAGGTGATAGCCTAGCAATTGGTGTGCATGGATGCCAATGTGTTCACATGTGTGCGAGAGAGAGAAGTAAACTACTGCAGTACTGCTGCAACAATAGCATCAGTACTGCAGTAGTAAAGTTTATTATTCAGTTGGTAATTGCAAAGACCAGCAATCCTTCAGTTATGTTTCAGTCAGTCCCAACATTTTTTCACAAGAAACAAGATTCGTATTAAAAAAAGATAATTACAAGGCAAGGATCAGAGGATAAGAAATCCTAGCCGATCACCAGAAAAAAAAAACTAAATTAGTCTGTGCAAGCAGCCATCCAATCACTATTGATAAAATAATAATGGATAATCCTTAAAAACCATATTGTTAGAAACCCAAAAAGAAGTAATAAAATGTATCTTGTTCCACAAAGAATACACTTCCTCAAAAAACTCTTCAAATATCATCTTGTTACCCTCAAGCCATAAAAACCACAAATAGCAATAGCCCCAGCATGCCACAACATCTTGCACCTCCTCGGTAATTTTACAAGTAACATTGCATAAGGTTTTGACACTTGAACTTCCTTACTACATTGTAAGCTGTGGCACTGACATCCAGAAATCCTATGTATATATAGTGGTGTCTAAAGCGCTTCCACTTATCATCCGAACCGTCTTTCTAGGAAAAAATAGAATTAAATATATGATGTCAAACTATCACTCTAGCCTATCAACTGATGCATTTTTCATAAAACAAAAGGTAAGGATAGCAATGCCTTCTGCTAGCCTGCAACATACCTAGATTGCCCACTCGACAACAAGCCAACCCTCTATTCTGCTTCGTCTTTTTTGATATCTCATACAACAGGTAATGAAGCAGGAGATTTACTATAAAATAACTCTATTCCCCATCTAAGTTGTGGACGTATTAAACTCAACTACTGCCATGAACGTTTAAATGGTAAATTTTTTTCTTTACCTGAAATCTTTCAACTTTCTCTCACTTAAAAGGTGTACAATTTTACTGTAGTAAACATTATCGACTCACGATAATTTCACGCAAAATATCAAACTTAACCAGGCTTCAACACACTACAGCATCCTGATGCATGCTTAAAAATCTACGGCCATAGGCAACATACTACAAACCCAAATAACAAGCAATGAGAACCCAATTAAACATCTATTTCATTTTCAGAATTTTTGCATCTCAAATCACTTGGGCACAGAAAATTCCACTTCCTATATATCTTGATTAATTGCCCGTAGAAACCTACTTAGGAACATCATACGCCATGAACAAGCAGAAAAGCAAAGAAAACGGTATCCAGAACTTCCAGCAAAAAGATAAAATTCCCAAAAAGAGAAATCAGATTCACAGCTAAGGCAAAACTACTCTCAAACACAACTGTAGAAGTGATACCTCATAGAGGCTCTTCTCGTTCGTGGGAGATCCATTAGGATTCTGCATGTTCTCTTCGTCATCTTCATAATCATATCGTTCTTCCGCTGATTGCTCCTCAGAAACCCTAGCTTTCTTTTTCTTCGCCATTTCAGCAAACGAGAAACGGAAGCCTCTTCTCTACTGATAAATTAACGACTGAGAGAGAGAGGGAGAGCTATGTTCCAATTATGACTCTATATTCCAAATCCAAATTTGAAGCAATAAGCGCCGACTTTTTATATAAGCGTACGAAATTTACTTTAGGTTCCCGCCAAGGTGCAATTTTCCCGCCGTTATGATCTGGTGGTCAAGGGATCATGATAATTTTAAAAATCAATAGATCCGAATCATTTGTTATTGGTAATTTGTTTTTACTAGAAGATAAAATGTTAAATGTTTATAAATGTAATATATACAATTTTTTTAATCAATATGTAACAAATTATCTTTTATGTTATTTAATTTTTTATTCGATCTTACACCAAACGCATGACACATACCTTAAGTGTGTGTCGTTTGGTGAAATAACATATATTTTGCATATCTGAAAAATTGACAAGACACATATTTTAACATCATACTGGAGGAATTCAGAATCTGAAACTCAAATATACCCTCCAATTGAGGTATACGAAACCCCTAAAAATAGGGGGCATGAGGATTCTGGCATTTCGTAGAAAAAATCATATTCATGAGTAGTCCAAATTGCCCTTCCATCATCTCATCATCTTCCTTCATTCTCACCGGCTCTCTCCCCCCATCTCCATTTCATCATCCATGCTAACTTCTATCCTAACATGGTCTTTTATATTTTTTCTCATTTATTGGTCGAACTCGAACATTGCATTTTCTGGTCTTTTATATTTTTTTCTCATTTATTGGTCGAACTCGAACATTGCATTTTCCCCTTTCTATTCTACACAAGCTTTCAACCTTGATTAGGGTCTATAAACTTACTACACTTTACACTTTTACCAATTTTTTCAATTTAACAATGGTGTTGGTATTTCATTCTGCATGAAAGAGAGAGGCTGAGAGAAATGAAATTGCTGTTGTGGGGTTGAGAGCAGAATAGTAAAGTTGGGATGGTGCGACTATTAAGGTGCGGCTGGGAGAAAAATATAAAAATAAGGAAGGAACTGAGTTTTTTTTTTTTGTAGACTTCGTTAGTTTTGGTGGCTAGTGCATATGTGGGTTGGGTTGGTGTGGCAGTGTGGGTGATTCATTTGGGAAGGAAATTGGTTAAAATATTTGTTTCTTATGAAGTGAAGTAATAGGCAATAACCTAACACATTTTAACTTAAGGATAAAATTAAAAATTGACAATTATATTATAACATTATCTTATACATTTTATCAAAATTATTTAACATTTTCATTATTATATATTATAACATTTTCAATTGTTATCAAATACAATAAAATATTTTAAATATATATTTTTTCATAATTATATTCTAACAATCTTATTTCAAAAATCTTTTACTCATAATCTCATACTAATCCTAAGAGGACTAACTTTTCTAGTTAGCCTTTTCAAATAATTTGGTCACCATTAATAGAAACTGAATTACAGGGTGGAGTCGTACGCTATTTGTGATAATATGCTCTTTGAAAACGTGAGTTAGCTTAGAAGCTCGGCTTAGGACCAACGATTAGATAACTTGCAACTACATTATTGTATATGTATAGTGATTTTTAGGCAAATAGCAATATCATAGGGTGTGATTAGATTTTTATCAAGCAGTTGAAAACATTAGATTTTTGTCAAATCTGTCATTATATCTCTATTTTTTATAATGTAAATACATACCCTTAAATGTAAATAAAAAAATTGATATACATTTACACATATTCTCTCTCCTAAACCTTACATGTTAATTTTTTGAAAAAAAAATCTCAGGCCTAAAAACTTTCCTTTTTACCACTCATTAATTACTTGCCTTAGACAACTCTCGTCACTCCTCAAATCTCCCTCATCATCAATATAATATATTTTGAAATTTCAACTTTTACTTACTTCCGCTCCCTATCTTCAATTAATTGTTTACTATCTCTCTTTCTTCAATTGAAAGCAGCCTATCCCACTCTCTTTCAATCTCTCTCTCCTCGTCGGACAATATACATTGTTGCCGGTAAGATATACTGTCAATCATCGGCCGGTGAGATGTCTTGAAAGTTGAATCACGTTGCTAGCCATTGGACGGAGGTGGTTTTTGAACCAGAAGCCTTTCCGCCACAACTGAAAAGGTAATGTTGAACTGTATTCCTCGCCGAAAAACATGATTTTTTGGTGAAAATCGTTTGTTCATTTGCAGGCATGTATATCTCAAAACTTTTTTTGTCAAAAGATTATTTCTGAAACCCTAATACTAGAAGATTTAATCTTAATACAGTTGACTGGGTATGGATGCAAGTAGAAAAGATATGCAAATCATCCTTAAAAAAACAGAAGTTGCGGAAACTACCAAGAAAAATAGGTATATGTGTTAATATTTTGAAATAATTGTACGTAATCTTTGTTAATCTTTCAATAATTTGTTTGTTAATCTTTGTACGAAATGAAGTACATGTGTTAATTTTAGTTCAAGTTTTTAAACAAATGGTGCATACAATGACCATGAAAAGCATCCGGAAAAGCTTCAAAAATAACATCAGGTATATCGTGTGCTGACCAGAAATGATTATCAATTCCTCACGATAACCAATTGTTTCTTTCAATTTTAGAAGAAACCATCCCCAAGATTGTTCATTCTCAGAGTCAACCATAGCAAATGCCACATAAACGATTTGATTATTACCATCAAGCATACATGTGTTTAGTAGGGTGTCATTATATTTACCATTTAAGAAAGTACCATCAACTACAATGATCGGCCTACGGTGACGAGATCCATTTAAACATGCACCCAACAACATGAATAAATACTTGAATCTATCACTATCATCAATCAAAATATGTATAACAGTACCTAAAACATGTAAATTAGAAAAGGACAGTAAATATGTAATTCTATTATATAATTGATATATTATATTATATAATCATAGTAAAAATTTATTACCCGTCAACTAAAATCTAACTAAATACATATATCAGAGAATACAAAATTTAAAATGGGTAAATATGTATTACAATTATATAATTGATATGGTTAAATTAACTATATAATAAATATTTATTAACCGTCAATAAAAAATTAATTAAATTANATTATTTATCTAAATATCTCAACTAACTCTCTCTCCTCCCACCCCCACTTCCCGTCTTTCATCCTTTATATAATCATACATCTCTCTCATCCTTTATATAATCATACATCTCTCGCATATCAAATCACAATTCTCCCCTCTTTAAAATCAAAGTAAAAAACTACATCTCAGCATTAAAATTTCTCTCACTAAAATCATATAAATAAAAATAATAATTATATACATATATATATATTTCAACTAACTTTCCTCTCTCTAAGACTATCCCTTAATAAAAAAATGGTTTTTTTTATTATTTATTCTCTCGCATATCAAGTCAACACTATCTCTCTTTCATTTTTAAATCTCTTATTTTTAGCATTAAAATTTTATTCGCTCTCTCTTATTAAATTTCTCTCTCCAACTAAAAATGTATTTTCTTAATACTTAAATTCAGAAATATTATGGTATAAATTCAGAAAATCTCTCCCCAACCTAAAATATAAAAATTTTAACGCTTAAAATCAGAAATATTGCAATACAAAAATTTGAAATCTCTCTCCTAATAAATTCAGAAATTTTTTTGTCATACTTAATTAAACATGGTGGTAGTTATGTCTATTAACAAGATTATGTAATTAAAAAAATAAAAATTAAGAGAATTCTAACGAATTTAAGAGCATGACAAAATTTTAATTTGATATTTATAAACTGTTATTTGGTGTAATTGTTGATATGTATAAGCGTCGTATTAGTTGAAAAACCCAGCCTCTATACGGGCATTGAGTGGTCTCATAATTTGATACCAAAAGTAGGAGCTTCTACCATAGCTAAGCAGAGCCAGATATTGTCATTTAGTCATATCTTTTTTTCAAGTATCATTCAATCATATCTGAACAGACTAAATATTACACAACTACTTTTGCATTTAAATGTAAGTTAGTTTTTTCCTTAACATATCTGGTCTGTTTTAAATCTGGTTGACCGTACCATATCCAACTTCCACTTTGTCGTTGGTTTCTTTGTCATTGGGCAACCAACACGGTACAAGAGTGATGTTATCTAAGATCACCCTCCCAGGTGTAAGGTGATTCAATGGTAAGGTAACCTGGTGTTGGTACCATGCCAGCACCGTATAAT
>QANY01010308.1:0-185570 GCA_003255025.1 Datisca glomerata
CAAGAACAATAACAAGAAGAACAAGAACAAGAACAATTGGTGGTGGGGTCTCACTGAAGATGAAGCATAGTTTTTCACTAAAGAAGAAGCAATCTTGGTTGAAGAGAAGAAGAGAGAAGAAACAAGATGAAGAGGATGCAAATGAACAGACAATGCTTTTATTTGAGGAATGAGTGTTGATTTGATAGCTGTATTGAGAAGAGAAAGGAATAGTTTTTTTTTTATTTGATTTTCTGGGTCAGAGATATAAATTTTTATATTTGAGAAATGGATACATATTTTCCAACGAAAGCTGTAAAATATATATTCACTTTCTAATCACAATGGCAACACTATTCTGGCGCGCCTCCATTTGGAGGCGACGTCTCCATATCGATGACTACACTTCACATCTAAGGTGTGCGACGAGGGTTCACTTGGATGACTCTCCAAATTCTCAAAACAACACTATTGCGGAAGATAACCTGAAGGTTTTTACTATGAAAACAAGTAGTAAGTAGGGGAAAAAGGTAAGAAGTGGAGAAAATAAGAAGAGGTAAAAAGACGTGGAAAGAGATTGATGTGACATTATTTAGTTTCTATATAATATATTTTTACAACGTTTTGCCAACTATACATGAAATCACTCTTCAATGTGGGACATCTTTTTTAACATTAACAATATGAAATTTTATTAAACATTCAACACATTTATTAAATCTCTTCAATATATTTATTGAATCTTAAAAAAATTATTGAAACTCCTAATTAAACAGCTGAATACATTTAGTTAAAATTTACGACATCAATGTAGAGAAAAGAAGTCCGGCGTCGTAAAATTTTTCCTGCGCATGTCATTGACAAGCAGTTTGTAAAACTTATAATGAAGGGCACGGGAAATATTTTTTTTGTCAAAATTTTAAATAGTCTTTATAAATAACAAAATAGTAATCTAAGAAAAGAGGGACCTACCAATCCCAACGGTCTAAAAATTCCAGAGGACTTGAAAAAAGTGGACTTTATTTGATAAATAGGCTTTTTTGTTTTGGTGGTATGGAATTGGAGTTGGAGCCGTATAACTCTGGATTTTCGCGGAGCCTCCCTTCTGCTTGATTTTCACATTTCTCTTTTCATTCAGAGAAAATTCTCAAACGAACAGAATCCCCTTCTTTTCGCCCCCCGTTGCAGATTTTTCCCTATTCGCTACTCATCCTTCAAACTTTCAGGTACCCATTTTCTTTATCAATTACTTTTCCTGCCTCCCGGTATTGATTGGAGTTTACTTTTTGGATGTTAATGGTGATTGTTTTTTTCTCCTTTTATTTCTTAGTGCAGAAAATTTGGGCATTTTGGTCTTTCATATCTTCTTCTTCGCTTTATTCTGATGCATTGTAATAGCTTTTAAGATTCCAAGTAAGAGTCTGAGTTAATAATGAAGTCCCCATTATTTGAACCTTAATAAGAGAAGTAAACCAATGTTCTAATCTTCAGATTCTTCGGTAACAAAAATCTACTTACAAATTGTTTTTTCCTTTCAGGGATTTCGTTTTAACTCCCAAATTCTGTATCTCATTTTTTATTTGCCATACCACTTCTGGTTCCAGTTTGAATTAAATATTGCATTTCTGATCTTTAGTTTACGTGATTGGAGCGATTTGTTTTGAAATTGTTTTCTTAATGCAGATGCTGATTAAATAATTGACAAGATTAATCACAGATGCCAATGTTTCTAATTGATTTTAATTTATACCTTTTATGGCTAAACCAGTACTTGCAGTTCCGTTGTTAGATCTTGGAAAGTTTTAATTTCCATTTACAGCCACAAGATGTTTGGATTTATTAAATCCCCCATGAAGGTGTTTAAGCAGAATTCTGTAGACTCCGGAGCTTCAGCTTCTTCTTCTAGTTCGACCAATCCATTTGATTCGGATACTGAATCTGATACCAAACAAACCCTTAAACCCTCCAGACGAACTTCTTCCGAACCTATACTCGTTAAACCTAATTTCAATACTAACCCATTTGATGATGATGATGGGGGAAGAGGGGCTTCTTCTTATTCATCATCCAAAGATAAGTACAAAAACGATTTCCATGACTCGGGCGGACTGGAAAACCAGAGTGTGCAAGAACTAGAGAATTATGCTGTTTATAAAGCTGAGGAGACAACAAAATCAGTTAACAGCTGCCTGAAGATCGCTGGGGACATCAGAGAGGATGCTACAAAGACCCTTGACATGTTGCATCACCAGGGTGAGCAAATAGAGAGTACTCACAGAATGGCTGTTGACATGGGTAGGGATTTGAGTAAGGTATTCTATTCAGCCAGGAAGGATAATTTTCAGTGCTATTGAATGATCATTATGATAATGTTCTTGGGTGCATTTACAATTGTTGCTCATTGAAATATCGTAATACCAGGGCGAGAAGCTTTTGAATAATCTGGGGGGTATGTTCTCTAAGACTTGGAAGCCAAAGAAGACGAGAGAGATTACAGGGCCTTTAATAACATCAGGTCTAATTTTTTTCCATGTTTGGTTCTTTTGCTTAGTTATGGTGCAATATTAATAACAAATTACCTTTTGGCCGAACAGATTATAATTCATCTAGAAGTGAGAACCAGTTAGAGCAGAGGCAAAAGTTGGGTTTAGCTCCTCTACCCAAGGGACGGTCAGCTAGTAAAACACCGCCTTCAGAGCCGTCAGGTGCCTTGCAGAGAGTGGAGGCTAGTATTTGTTACAATCCTAATAGTTTAAATGTTTAGGTTAGCTCTGGTTTGAAAATGACTGATTACATGTGGCTATTGAATTCAGGTTGAGAAGGCAAAGCAAGATGATGCACTTTCAGATTTAAGTAATATTTTGGGTGATTTGAAGAACATGGCTGTTGATATGGGAGGTGAACTTGACAGGTTAGTTTTCACCAATGCTTTTAGCTTTCGGATATTTCATTTTGCATCTATAACTAAGTTTGCGAATGGCTTTTGAATTAAAGAATACAAGTTTGAAGTTAGTTGACCAATTTTTGTTAGTCATATAAAAGTCACAAAGCAATGCTATTTTCGTTTTTGGTTGGACCAGCTGATTTTAGTGAAAGACCAAGTTGTCCCTAGCTAGATCATTTTCAAGCAAAAGATTTTTACTAGGGCTTGGATCTATTATTTTAACGTTAAGACTAATACTTGCTACCACAGTCTAGCAAAATATTTTGATCAAACCATGATCTAGCATGCACCAGATTTAGCAGAAAGTTCTCAAATAAAATGCGCAACTTAATCTTTTCTCCTAAAAAAATAAACCAACTACCATTAGAAATAGACTTAGGGTCTAAATTTCATTTTTTTCTCTTCTCACCGGTCTACTCGTAAAAATTTCTCTTTTTGGTTTGTGTTTGATAAGTCATTGAAGAGTTTGTCTCTCTTCTCTGTCTTTTTTATTATCAATATGTGTTTTCCCTTTCTGTGTGTTGAGTTATGATTGTTTTTTGGCAAAATATGACAAATGCAGGCAAAACAAAGCCCTTGATCATCTTAGTGACGATGTAGATGAACTGAACTCTCGAGTGAAAGGGGCTAACCAACGAGCACGCCGTCTCCTTGGAAAATGAAAGTCCAAGGCTCCGAACCCCCAACTTCAGCTCCTCCACCGCCTCTGCTGTTTGGATATTCTCATATAACTTGCATTTTGTCTATGCTGTCCCCTGAATAATCATTTTTTTTCTGATTTCCAATAAATTTTATCCCCATAAGAAGACTATACCTCCCTATACTTTTTTCGGCTAAACTGTTATCCAAACCTGGCGCTTGGTTTGGTAAATATTGAGTGAAATCAGGTCAATTAGAATTTCCAAAAGCTAATTTGAACCATTAAACGAAAGAAGCATCGTAGATACATACAGTTTGGATAAAGTGATAATGCAAATCTATCTCATATACAGATGGCAACTATGGATCTTAAGAATCCTGTAAAAGTTCATTATTATGAACACATAAATGCGATATGACATAGAAAATAAGAGCAAGCTTGGGCTCAGAAAACAGTACTTGAATTAATATATATTTTCTAAATTACTATACATACCGTCGTCACGAGTCTTCCTCTCTGAAAAGTTAATTTCTCCCCTCCAAAAGCAACAAGGCCTTGAAGTTGACACCATGTCCTGAAGCTCTAAAATTAATGAAACTCATGGGTTTCTTTTGATTTTCAACCTCACTCCATGACCCAAGTTGCAATTTTAGCCCAAAAGCAAAAGCAAAAATAAACCCGTAGTCTTAAAGAAAAGCAAAATAATATTAGACCCATTTCCATGCTTGTTTTTGTTACAATATTTTTTCATGTCTTTCCATGCACTCATAATTAAAGCTAGCCAAAACAGCAAAGACGTTGACAAAAACAAGCATGGAAATAGTGAATATATCCTATCTCAAAGAAAATAAAAGAAAACCAAGAAATCCCCTCTTGATATATAATAGTCTTCTCTTTCATCTGCTACCGGCAAACTACTCATTCCATCAAAATTACCAAGAAAAAATGGGAAAATTAATATGTTTTATATATATATTTCCAGCAATAAAAGATAATCGTGAAAGAAAGAGAGATACAATATGGTTTCAGCAACTACAAAAGTTACGAGACCATATTGTATAACATGGTTAAAAATCCTAGAAGAAAGAAGAAGGGTATTTTGGGGAGTGGAGAGATCAAAATGGTGACCAAGAAATGGCTTCTTTGTTTAGTTGTGAAGAGGGTTTGGTCCGGAGGGGACTAGTCTCTTTTCCACACCATATCTTGGGTCAATCTCAATGCGCGGTGGCAGAAGTGGTTGCGGTGGCAGCGGCTGGACAGGGAGTCTGTGGCGGTAGATGGTTTGGAGGTGAATACAAAGAGAACGTGAATTTTTGTGAGTTAGAGAATCACAAGGGCGGAGCTGTTGCTGCTGCAGATAGTGTCTTCGGTGGCTGTAGGGAGGAGTAGCTGATGAAGTGGCAAAGAGAAAGATAACAAACAAGCTCAAAACCTGACCACCATTGACGGTGGCTGAAGAGGCTGACCTCTTCATTTGAATATTCTAGAGCGAGAGTGGGGACGGAGAGGAAGGAGAAGAAGAGAAGAGGGAGGGGGGTGAGAGAGAGAGAGAGAGAAATAGAGTGAATGGAAAGGGGCGAGAGACACATGAAGGATTATTAAAAAAATTGGCCCAAGGCCAAGAAGAAGGCCAAGAAGATAGGAAGAGTGGGGGATCAGTCATCACTATTGGCATTGAGTACGTAATCGACAATCACACATCGGTTCATCATATTGGTCACGTATATATGTATGTCTTTATTAATTAAGACGTACCTGCTTTCTACCCTACACAACTCCCCTCCCTCTTATCATGCCAATTTCAAATTCCTACGTGAATCCAATGGCCTTGCTAATTCATCAGATAAAGCTATATAATAAGTATTTACATCATTTGTTGACACGTGTCTTCAATAGATAATATATCATTTATAATTTGAGGAGAAAGAATGAGTGTGTACTAAGAAATTGAAAAAAAAATGCACTCTGAAAAAGAATGAGCGGTTATCGAATGATATAAATGAATACAGAAAATTTTCTCCACATCTACACTGACAATCATGAGTTCGAGGTTTAATTATCATAGTTTTAGCACCTATAGTTTTTATTCTTCTGAAATACTACTTATTAATAAATTATACATTTTGATTTTACTATAGTCTGAGAAAGTAATATTGTCGTTAAACTGTTTAATGTTACGCATATTTTGTTTATGATAATGTATTTTTATACATATTTTTTTGCTTTATAAATTTATTTAACTTTACTCTCATTCCTTAACATAATATACTCTCATATTCTTCATTTTAAAACATGAATTCTTTATTCTCTTTTCTTAATGAATCCCAACATTATCTAGAGTTTTTTCACAAAAAAAATATTATCCCATAATTTTTTGAAAGTATATTAGTTGATGCAATTAGCTAATTTTACTAGGTTGAATACTTATTCTTTTTCCTAATGATCATTTCAAAAATTTGCTTAATAGATTTGAAATGAGGTATGACGGTTAGTAAAATCCCAAATTAGTTCCAGATTTCCCCATCCAACCCATTTCCCCTCCTCCTATCCTTTCTCCTAAGGAAGCCTTATGGACAATGGTTACTTCCAAGAAATCTAGGAAGAAAACGAGTGAGCCCCCCAACTTAGCCTTGGCATTACTGCCCAATTTGGAGGAGGGTGAATTTGTGACACCTCTTCAAATTGAGCCTATTCAATCTGAGGTTCTTGTGTCTAGCCAACCTGAAGAGCTAGAATCCCTTGGAAGAGGGGTTGATATTGCCTTGCTATCTCCAGTTCATTTCACTCCTACTGCTTCTTCTTCTAAGTTTGGCAAGAAAAAGAAGAAGAAATCCATATCAAGTCTCACTCCTCACCATGCCAAATTGGATGAGCTTAGGATACTTAGTGGGGTCAACCACAACTGAGTTATGTTTAATCTAGCTACTTGGAATGTGAGGGGCTTCAATGGTGCCATCAAGCAAGCTGATGTGAGGAAGTTAGTAGGGATTTTAATCTCTATGTCATTTCTGTGGTTGAAACTAAAATTAAGGCTACTAATTTTCAAAACCTTACTGGCAGCGCCTTTCCCAATTGGGAATTCATTATCAATTGCATTGCTTCTTCTGGTGGTAGAATCTGGGCTGCATGGTATAGCTCAGTGGTGAGCCTGTCAGTGCTTGAGATTTCTAATCAGTCCATCTTTTGTAATATTACTATTTTTAGTTGTAATTTGGTCTATTTTGTCACCT
The DNA here is from genome assembly GCA_003255025.1 of Datisca glomerata. NCBI lineage: Eukaryota > Viridiplantae > Streptophyta > Magnoliopsida > Cucurbitales > Datiscaceae > Datisca > Datisca glomerata. Next base: position 6,794 of record QANY01010308.1, read on the forward strand.
TTGTCTATGCCTCAAACTCTATGATTTTCAGGAAAGAATTATGGTATTCATGGCACAACTAGCGTGTGTCTTGTTGTTCTGCTCCTTGGCTCATATTGGGGGATTTTAATGTTATTAGAACTCCTGCTGAAAAGGTTGGTGAGATTAAAGGTTGGACTGAGGGCATGTTCAATTTTAGTGAATGCTTATACAATCTTGAGGTTCAGGATTTGGCCTATTCTGGATGTCAGTTCACTTGGACCAACAAGCATTAAAATTACACCTTTATAATGTGTAGACTGAATAGGGCCTTAGGGAATGCACTTTGGGACGACTATTTCCCTAATGTCAAATGTCACTTTTCCCCTGCTAGCATCTCAGACCATAGCCCCATTATGCTACAGTTGGACTCTGGCCAGCATAGACCTAAGATCATTTTTCAGTTCTTCAATTTTTGGTTTGATAGAGAAGGATTTTGGCCGGTTCTTGAGCAAGCTTGGGCTAGCTTGGGCTACCCATGTGCATGGATCAACTATGTAAAAAGCTTAAGGCAGTCAAGTTAGCACTAAAGGGATTTAATCAATAGTTTTGTAGTGACATTCCTTCCAGAACTAGATTGGCTAGGGCTCACCTGGAAAGTCTGCAGCTTCAACTTGTCGTAAACCCCTCTAATGCTTCCCTCATTTCCCAGGAAAGGTTAACTAGTAGGGACTTCATTGAACTTAGGCTAGATGAGGAGAACTTTTACAAATAGAATTCTAGGGTTCATTGGCTCAACCTAGGGAATCAAAACACAACTTTTTTCTTTCAAAGTTTGAAGAAAGGTAAGATCAGGTTTAAGATCTCCCACCTGATGCATCAGTGGTTTATGATCTCTTCCCCGAGGGAATCAAGGAACATATTTTATAATATTTACGCTGATTTGCTTGGATCACTGAACCCAAAACATGACATCAACAAGAACATCCTTGAGAGGGTTTTCCTTAATAGGTTGAGTGAATCTTAAACTTGCACCTTGACTTCTGCAATAATAGAGGAGGAAGTTAAGAATGCCATCTTTAGTGTGGGCAATGACAAGGCTCCTAGGCCTGATGGATTCCCAACTAGTTTCTTTAAGAGGGCCTAACATATTCTAGGTGAAGAATTTACCTCTACTATCCTGGAATTTTCCAAACAAGCCAGCTTCTCAAGGATGTGAACTCTACTACCATGTCTCTAATTCCCAAGGTCCCAAACCCAACTTCTATGGGTGATTTTAGACCTATCACTTATTGTAATGTCATTATAAGTACATTACTAAGATCCTGATAGATAGGATGAAATGCCACCTACCAAACTTGGATAGCTATAACCACAGTGCTTTCGTTACTGGGAGAAGGATAATTGACAACATCTTCTTTTCCCAAGAACTCTTGAGAAGTTACCACATGACTTTGGGGATGCCTAGGTGTGCCTTGAAAGTGGATCTTAGGAAAGCATATGATAGTATCAACTGGATCCTTATAGGGAAAGCTTTGCAATGTTTCAATTTTCCAGATTGCTTCATTTCGTGGGTTATGGAGTGCATTTCTTCTCCATCATATTTTGTCAAGATTAATAGAGAGCTCCATGGATACTTTAGAGGGGCAAGGGTATTAGGCAGGGTGATCCCTTATTCTCTTACTTGTTTATTATTGTTATGGAAGTTCTCACTAGCATACTTGACTTTGCTGCATTGAATACGAAGTTCCAATACCATTGTAGGTGTGAGAAGCTTAAGGTAGTCAACCTTTATTTTCATCCTATTGTTTTGTTAAGGCACAAGGGAATCTATACATGCCATTAAGGAAAGTTTAGAGGTCTTCTAGTGTTTGTCTAGGTTTCAACCTAATTACCAAAAAAGTCAAATTTTCATTTCAGGGGTATAGAGGAGCATACATTCACATCCAAGAAGTTTTGGGCTTTCCTGAGGGTCGTTTTCCCTTGAGATACTTGATGATGCCTTTGATCACTACTAAACTATGCAAAACTGACTGTATGCTTTAGTAGAGAGAATCACTGATAGAATCAGATCCTGGGACTCTAAATACTTATCTTATGCATGTAGGCGTCATCTTATTAGGTCTTTGTTACTTGCCATGTACTAATTCTGTGATGGCCTGATTATACCGCCCAAGAAAGTGGTTAAAAAGGTGCAAGATTTGGTAAGAAACTTTCTTTGGAGTGCAAATGAAACAAAGCGCACTGGGGTTAAAGTTGCTTGGGCTAACATTTACTGTGATAAGGCCCAAGGGGGTTTGGGTTTAAGGGATCTGATTCTGACAAATGAGATTGTTGTGGCCAAACACTTATGGTTTCTAATATTGACTTTTAAGCACTCCCTTTGGAAGAACTGGTGCCATGTCTATTTGATTAGGAATAGCTCAATTTTTCTTACTTTTACTCCCTCCAACTCTTCTTGGGTTTTGATAAAACTTCTAAAACTTAGGCCCAAATTCCTTCCTTTCTGCAAAGTAAGGATTGGTAATGGTGGTGATGTTAAATTGTTGACTTAACCTCGGCATCCTTTAGGCATTTTACGATCTAGATTTGGACAGAGGCTGCTTCTTAGGACTGGCTAGCATTGGGACACAAGAGTAAGCGAGATTATTCCGAATGATCAGTGGGTCTGGCCTACTTCAAATTCTGTGGACCTTTTGAAACTCAGGGGTACCCTCTCCCAACCCCTAGATCTGGTGTCCCAGATCCTGGGCATGGACTGCAAGCCCTAATGGCCCATTCTCTTCCAGCCACGTATATCAAGCTCTGATGCAGCCTAGAGAGAATGTGAGATGGGCTAAGCCCCTTTGATTTAAGTTTAGTATCCTACGATATAGTTTTATCTCTTGGTTAGCTATTCTCAATAAGTTAGCCACTAGAGATATGATTTAAGTTTAGTATCCCTTGGGCATGGACTACAAGCCTAAAGAGAATGTGACTGTGTGTTCTGTGTGGATCATGCTAAGTCCAATTCTCATCTGTTCATAGAATGTGAATATGCTAAATCAATATGGTCCATTTTGATGGACAAATGTAATCTGATTTGCAGAGCTTCTAATTGGGTCCAGTTGATATCACGGCTACTGGTGTGGAATAAAGGTAAGTCTTTGAAGGATTATTACTCAGAGTTTCCTTTTCATCATTTGTGTATTCTATGTGGAGAGAAAGGAACACTAGGATCTTTGAGAGGGTTCGATTGGTCCTCATCAAGCTGATATCATAGAATGTGAGGGGTAAATTTTTCAATGCTAGGGGATTCTAGAAGGACTTTATTAGTAGGAACTTGGTGGATAAATGGGACTTGAAGTCCTCTATTTTTACTAGCCTTTGCTAGTATGCTCTCACTTTGAACTTGAAAGGGTTCTGTTTTTTGGTTTATCTTTTGAGACAGATGTTAGTACAATTTACTTTGGTCTGAAAAGATCTTCCCTTCCCCTCTTCTCCCCTCCCCTATCCCCCTCTTGGTGGTGCCTCCTCTTTTGGCCATGCTCTTTAAGGCTATGGCTATTTTACCTTCCTGGATTTGTTTAACTTATTTAGTTCTTGTTTATGGCTTGCTACTGTTAGTGGCCTTGGTGTAAACCTTGATGTTTCAGTAGTATTAATTTTTTGGCTTCCCAAGCTCTGTTTATCTAGATTTTATAACCATATGGGTTGGATTAGCTTTTGTGTTTCTTGGTTGGACTTGGAGGTTGCTTGTGGGTTGTTGTCCTCAATAGTCTAGGGGAAAATGTTTACTTTTGATTTGTCCGAGGTTGTAAGCTGGGGTTGGATTATAAAGCCCCCTTGCATCATGTTTCTTTTGAACCAATTTGTAAGCATGGAGTATGTGAGATAAATGCCCCCCATGTAATTATATATCCTTCATTTTTTTGAGTCATTAGGTGCTTTGTTGTCCTGATGACTGCCTTTTTTAGTGTTGATTTTATAGTTGACCTTAGAATTATAGGTTTCACGTGTAAGTACTTTACTTTATATGTTTTTGTATTTTCCTGGATCATGACCCTTGTATTTGTTAGGGGTGTTCAACGGTCGGTTTGGTCAGATTTTTGGAGAAAAATTAGACCAGACCAAAAATTACGATCCTCCTGCATGAAGGACCGATCTGATCATAACATTGATAAAAATCTGATCCATCCAGACTGAGCATCAACAGACAGATTTTATGGCCCAAAGGCTTAGCCTTTTACCTCACTCTCTTTTATCAATTAAATCAAATAAAATCAATTAAATCAAAACCCATTCATGAACATATATCAACTAAAATTAGAACAGATCCAAATCAGATTTAAACCAACTAAATCAGAACAAAATCAGTATTACACAGATCTAAACTAACTAAATCAGAACTAAATCAGTATTACACATATCTAGAATTCCATCTCAAGCGTCGAGGGGCTGAAGGCGTTGAGGGGCTGGAAGCGTCAAGGGGTTGATGGGGTTGATGGGCTGGAGGCGTTGAGACATCGAGCTGTTGTGATTTACATTAGGAGTTGATGACTAGACTGAAAGAAGAAAGACGACAATACTAGAAGAAGATTAGAAGATCTGTTCTACGAGAGGGAGAGGGAGGCGTTGCGAGAGGGACTGAGGGAGAGGGAGGCGTCATGAGTTGAGGGAGATGGATGAGTCATTCTGTTCTACGACTCAAGAAGGAGAGGGACTGGGGGAGTGGGTTGAGGGAGAGGGTTAAAGTCGTTTAACTTTAACCTAATATATATATACACGGTCAGACCGGGCGGTTCGGTCTAGAATTAGCAGAAAATTCTGGACCGAACCAAAATTTCATTCCTCTAAAAGGAGGATCGAACCGACCATATACGAGAAAAAAACCGTCAAGATTGATGAACTTCAGTTCGGCCCAGATCAAATTAAACGGTCCAGATGAATTTTGAACACCCTTAATATTTGTGTAAGTATCTCTTCAGTTTATATAATTTTCATTTATAGAAATAAAATACATTTTTTTACTTCGGTATACAGAAAACAGTCTTATACCGGTCCTCAGGATGAATGCCTAACTGCCAAAATTTAGCTTTAAGGTCAAATTTAAGAATATCTTGACCTATTTGAGATGAACAGATAAAGTATTAAATTTTAGAAGAAAAAACTTATCATCTTAGAGAAACAGGTTGAGAGACTTGTAGTATATCACCTATCTCTTTTTCTCACAGAGTTGAGCTTGTTTTTTGACATAAAAGACCTCACAGCCCAATCAAGTTTTTGAATAATTTAAAAGCATGAATAGGCGAGGCCACCGAAAGATAGCGGCTTTCCGCGTTTGCTGAGAGAGAGTTTGGCGATCAAACACTGATTGAAATTAGTGAAATTTATGATTATTACTCATGAATTAGACTCCATTACACTTTCACGAAAGCTTCCAATACAGAAAAAAAAATTATTATTTCGTATAGATCCGAAAGATGGGGAAGCATTCTTCATTGGCTGCTTTCTATCTGATTCTTCTCCTTTATTCTCTTCTCCATGGCGTCGCTCTCTGCAAAACCCTAAAACGAGATGGTTAGTTTTCCAGATCAGCCATGTCTATCTCTCTCGTCTTCAGTATTTGTTACGTGGAACTAATTTGATTTGGTTGGGACTTTGTAGTGAAAGCTTTGAATGAGATTAAGGCCTCCCTAGGATGGAGAGTGGTGTACTCTTGGGTCGGTGATGATCCCTGCGGTGATGGTGATTTACCTCCTTGGTCTGGTGTCACTTGCTCCACTCAAGGAGATTACAGAGTTGTCACTGAATTGTATGTTATAGCTTAACCTCAAAACCTTCATAGTTTACTTTACCTTTTCTTCTTTTTAAAAGGTTCATAAGGTGTTTGTTACATGAATTTGGGAATTATCTTAAGGAATTTCAAGTTTTTAACCTGAAATATGCTATTTGGGAATTGTATTAACCTGGGCTTTCATTGTTTCCATTGCAGGGAAGTTTATGCAGTGTCTATAGTGGGCCCTTTTCCTACTGCTGTAACTAATCTCTTGGACCTTACTAGGCTGTGAGGATCTCCTTTCCTTTTTCTTCTACGTACTGTTAACTGTTATTGAAGTTTCTATATTATGAAAGTAAATATGATGAACGTAAAATTTTAATTGGTTTTTATAATTGCAATAAACTATAGACTCATTCCTGTCATAACTTGTGTATGATACTGTGGGGAACAAAGAAAGTGACGAATTATGAAAACTAGATTTTGTAAGCTGTCTCTTTAAGAGTATTAAAACTACATTTATAAGCTTTATCTCTTTAAGACGTAGGTTAATGTGCAGTCCTTTGTCATTTAACAGGGATCTTCATAATAACAAGTTGACTGGGCCGATTCCTTCTCAAATTGGACGGTTGAAGCGTCTCAAAATTCTGTAAACCCCTTCTACTCCTTTTGGAGATTATAATGCGTGTTATCATTTTTATATCTAATTTATGTACACAGCACTCTGTCCTGTTATGCATTTGCTTTCATGATCTTGTATTTGTGATAAGAAAGTTAATTTCAATGCATTTGATGGCTGTTGGATGTACGAATAATACGGCTCCACATCCCCCACCCCTCTTCCCCTCAACGCTTGCCTCATGGTGTGCTGTTAGTGGGTAATATGTTTACCTTCTGTTGATAACAATTTTTTGTTCCTCTTCCAGTAATTTGAGGTGGAATAAACTGCAAGATGTCCTTCCTCCTGAAATCGGTGAACTGAAGAGTTTAACTCATTTGTAAGCATTCTAGGACCTTCCGGCTACAAATTCTTTTCTTTTAATTCCTTTCATGTTGTTTCGTTTTCATGCTTAGAAATTATCATCAAAATTCTCGGCAGATATCTGAGCTTCAATAACTTTAAAGGAGGAATTCCGAAGGAACTTGCTAATCTTCGGGAACTTCGCTATCTCTACCTTCAAGAAAATCGTTTTGTTGGGCGAATTCCTCCAGAATTAGGCACCCTGCAAAATCTTCGGCACTTGTAAGTTTCAGTGATCGTTTCTTATTCTATAAGAAGTAATCATTTTATTTTGACATGCACATCTTCTGTTTCATATCTAATGTAGATCTGAACCTTTGATAGGGATGCTGGAAACAATCACTTAGTGGGCACCATAAGGGAACTCATACGAATTGAGGGTTGCTTTCCATCTCTCCGCAACCTGTATGTTAATCCAAGTGGCTTATTAATTCCTTACATTTGGGGATGTCATAGATTATGATTAAGCTAATTTTATTCGTGACTGCAATATATAGGTATCTAAATAATAATTATCTCACGGGAGGAATTCCAGCACAGCTTGCAAACTTGACCAATCTGGAAATTTTGTACGATTTGCTCCTATCTGTTCTCTTTGCGTTTTTCTTTCGGGAATAATAGTCTGGCTAACTACATATATGTATATTCATGTTCTATGTTGACATCCTTGGTTTTATGAGTTTATGCAAGTATTTGCTTTGTTTGGTATAGGTATCTATCCCACAACAAGATGTATGGGATACTTCCACCTGGATTAGCACATATTCCGAGGCTGACTCATTTGTGAGTTTCTTCTCCTATTTATGTAGCTTTACACTTGAGTAAATGTGTTGGTATTTGAGGAATATTCTAGTTGTTATTTATACCTATTACGATGTCTAATGGCTTGAGCATCTCTTAGCACAAATAGGTTTACAATCTTAACTAAGGAATGTAGCTTATGAGATAAGCTTAGATCCTGAAGAAATCTTGATTTGTCATTTAGAGACTTAATTTGTTATTTCAGCTTCTTCTTCCCCTCAAGTAATCACTTTTTATCTCCACTGTTTCTTAGATAATTAAATATCTGAAAGAGACTGCAAACCTAGCTGCTAATTAGTTTAGCAGGCCATTATTACGGGGAAACCTTTTGTTTTGCTTAGTACAGTTAGAAATTGTCAGTATTAGAGTTGACAAGAATGTCTGGACTGCTCCATGGAATCTGGGGGACATAGCTCCTTTCCTTTGTTTTGCTATTTATTTTTCTGGACAACTACTTTTCTTTGATTTGTTTGTGTATGATCACAACCCATTGATAGGCCATTTTCGGGTAGTTCTTGCAGGAAAGATTTACCGTTCACAAAAAGAAAATTGATTTCTGAATATTTGTCTCCTAAGAAGTCTATTACTTCAATTACAGGTACCTGGATCACAACCAATTTAATGGTAGAATTTCTGATGCCTTCTACAAACACCCATTGCTAAAAGAGATGTGAGTTCTCTCTCTTTTTTTTATCTTTTTTCCAGGACTCCATAAAACACATCCAAATAATTGGATTCTGTATACTTTATGTAATTCACAGGTACATAGAAGGAAACAATTTCAAGGCTGGTGTAAAACCAATTGGCATACACAAAGTTCTTGAAGTTTCTGATGCTGATTTTCTTGTGTAGTTAAAAACACCTATACATACACATATATTCTTTTATTTTCTGTAGAATATAAATAAAGAAATAGAGAATATAAATATAAAAATTAAAAAAATGAATGGTTTTAAGTTTTCCTCTAATTCCTCTTATTTTTCCTGTCATTTTAATTTCTTTCACATATTTCCTCTTAAACGTTTCTCTTATTAACTTCTAATACAATAAGAGGGAACGAGTTTTTCTATCGTTGTCTAGCAACAACAGAACCCGCAATTGGATTAGATCTGACCATTCAATCATATCTGGTTCAACTATTTTTATATTAAAATATTAATTTTAATCATATTTTTTCTTTTTCTTTTTTCTTAATAGATCTTGTCCGTTCAGAGATCATTTCTAACATCCTCTCTATTGTTGTTAGACAACGATAGAGGATCCTTATTCCAATAAGAGTCTATGTAAAGTACCGAAAACCTATTAGACCGAAAACCTATTAGACGGTCGACTTCAAATAACTTTAATGAAAATATTATTTAAAAAAATACTATTTAGTTAAAAGAAAACAACATTCTCAAAAGAATTATTAGTTAAAATAATATTTTCAATGTATAAATTCATTTCTAAACAAAAGAATTCCCTAGTCCCTACCCTTTGATTATCTGAATAATCCAACAACAGGGCTCTCATTAAAACTCCCCTGAATAATCCATTTGTCTGTTCATCTTTTCCAAAACCAAGTGTATGTCTTCCATTAGTGGATGTGTTTTCTCCCCTGCAATAAACTCATAAATAACCCCATTAATCTCAATCGAGCTACAACCAGGTGCCTTGTCTATCCCTCTCTTCTTCATCAAGTTCCTCACTCTTCTAGCATCACCATACTTTCCTACTGCAACATATAAGTTCGCCAGTAAAACATAGACCCCACTATGGCGTTCCAAGTCAAATAGCCTCTGGGCCGCTGCCTCCGCTAGTTCAGCTTGTTTATTATTGCAGCAAGCACTCAGAAATGCTCTCCAAGCTACTGCTTCTTCAGAGGGATTGCTTGAATTGAGTAGTCTTTGAATTATCTGTTTGGCTTCTTCAAATAACCCAGATCGGCTGAGCAGATCAACTATACACCCATAGTGTTCACTCTTTGGCTCGATCTTATAAAATGTGCACATCTTATCTAAAACTTCTAAACCTTCATATGCCATCCCTGAATAACTACAAGCACTGAAAACAGCTATGAAGGTGATATCGTCTGGATTGACACCAGCCTCCTCCATTTCTGAGAATAACTCAAGTGCACTTTCTCCATCTCCGTGCATAGCCATTCCTGAAATCATTGCATTCCAGCATATAGTATCTCTTTGAACCATCCGATCGAAAAGTTCTTTAGCTAAATTTAAATTCCCACATTTTGCATACATGTCTACGAGACCAGTACTCAAACGAACAGTCTTTTGCCGATGGGATCGTTCCAAATATCGATGAATCCAAACTCCAATCTCAAGAGCTCCTAGATGAGCACAAGCACAGAGAATGCTCACAAATATGGCCTCATCAGGCTCTACATCTGTCATCTGCATCAAACGAAACATGTAAAGACACTCCTTAAAACAATTATTCTGCACATACCCGGATATCATAGCACCCCAGATCCCCTTATCCTTCATAGGAGCCTCATCAAAGAACAATCTTGCCTTCTCAACATCACCCACCTTAGCATACCCAGATATCATGAGCGTCCATGACACGGCACTTAACATAGGCATTTCATCGAACATGTATCGTGCACCACTCACCTCATCAAATGCAGAGTACAGCGAAACCAATGAATTAGCCACAAATATATCATACAGAAAACCCAATTTTAAACCACAACCATGAATCAGCTGCCCCAAATATAAGCTCTGCAGTTTTGCACAAGCTTTCAGCACATAAGGGAGAGTATAATTATCAGGGAACATATCATTTCTTAGCATCATAGAATATATATGCATAACTTGGAGATGTTCATCTTTGAGCAAGAAGGCTTTGATGATAGTGTTGAAGATACAGAGGGTGGGTTCTTTGATGCGTTGGAAGATTTTCCATGAATGGGCGAGGCTTCCATGATGTGGGTCTGAGCAGAAATTCAATAACCTGCTTAATGAGAAGGTATTATTTCCAAGGCCACATGTAAATGTCTGCGCATGAGCTTGTTTAAGATGGTTCATGTTCTTGCATTTCTCCAACAGTAGGAGGCATCTCTTGCTACTAACTGACATAAACACCCTAAGAAATTCAGTGGAACAGATACCATCTGTTTGGTTGACTAGAAAATTGAGGAAATGACAACATTGATAAGAGAATCAAATTTTATGTTTTTCCGTCCCTTTTCACTGCGGCTCTAACTTCACTTGACGAGGTTATCACCGCTCTTGTAAAGAACATCATCCCGTTGGGCCAGCACGGCAGGGTAAGACCTCTGGTCTGTTGCTCGCTGACCCGAAGTCTGCAGCGAATCAGGATCCTCTGCAGTTGGACACTGCAGAGTGAAGTTAGATCTCAGACGTCCAAAAAGATCAGAACGGTTGATGTTTTTCTAGGTAAAGTTTACGAGATCTGGACCGTCGCGATATAATCGGACAGTCCATAATCATAGAACTGCCCCTGCCGTTGGAACGCAACGGCAGAGAATCCCAATTGGTATGCAGCACAGCAGCATGTGACTATCCAGTTCGGTGATTTAATTAATGTGAGAGACCTAAGGTTAGAAAGAGTGAGATTTAATTTATCCTTTAGACAAATTTATATTATTATTATTATATAAAATTGGGTATTAACGACTCTCGTTTTGTCCATATCCACTTTATATTATGTGTCAAATGACCATGATCTTTAATTATTAATTAATTATATTGATTATTATATATGCCTAATCTAATGTACATATATTTCAATTATTAAATGTATAAACAATAACTTATACCCAAATTTAAATACATGTATTTGTAGATAGAAACAATTTAAATTACTATTTGAATTTCATATGTTGATTTTGTTTGATATATCAATTTTTATAAATTAATTTATAGAGACAAACACTTTAGGGTTATTATTTGAATTTCATAGGTGGATTTTATTTTATATATCAAATTTTAGCTAAAAAAAATTTCTATTATAGAGCTTTTAAAACTGCATGTAACTGGAATTAAATTATTCATTCTACATGAAAAATTACTAAAATATTGCATAATTGATTGGTTAAATTACAGTTTTACAAATATAAAAGTTAGAGTTATATAAATATCATATTATGACAAATGTCAATTTTCATGTATAATGTATCAAATATATAAAAAAATAATGCCCTTATGATTCTCAAAAGAAAATAGAAATAATGCCGTCCTTTTGATTGCTTAAAAAAATAATGTCCTTCTGATTCTGGACGCAATTAAATAGAGCCGTTTTGGATGTCAACCCACAAACTTTTACTATGGTTTTAATGGCTCTTTTTTTTTTCTTTCACATTCTCATTTTCATGATAATTTTCTCTTCAAATTTAATTATTTGACATTCTCCTTCTCGATTATATTTTGTGTGCATTAATCCAGGCTGAAATATAAAATATTTGAGGTACTATAAATTTTTTTATTTCTCAAAATGTTAATTCTCGCCTTAGTTTAGATTTGTGTAAACTTTGAGTTAATTAGTTAAAAATGATTCTCATTTTACTTTGTCTTTTAAAATACTGTTCAAATTAGTATAAGACATTTTTAATTAATACAATTGTGTATATATTTACGTAGTCCCTGCACAAGTACTTTACTAGAAATAGATAGTAAAAGGGTTTAATAGAAAATTAACTTAAAATCATGTTTGTTAAGCGTGTGAGAGTTTGTCCTTCACCTAGATCTAGATCTATGACGATTTTTTCTCCACTTAGATCTAGATTTATGGTGATTTTTTTCCATTAGATCTAGATCTATGGTGATTTTTTTCCATTAGATCTAGATCTAAGGTGTTTTCCTTCGATAACATTCATTTTATGAATGTTTTTGGTAGATCTAGCCCAAATCTATAAGTTATGGTAGTCGATTATGCCAGACTTTTCATTAGATCATTTGACATAGTGTATTTCAACCGATTTCAATTAGCAAGTCTTTTGGGTGACAGAGATACTTAGAACGAGCCAATATGAAATTCTAAATTATCTTCCCTGTTTGTTCAGTAGTATTCTTATTGTTGTCACTGATTTATGATTTATGTACTATTTTTATGAAATGAATGAAATCTTTGTAAAAAAAAGTAACTATCACTTGATGAGAGAAAACAACCACTTTGATAGAATGTGTCTATAATACCATCTCATTATGATTTGGTTCCGCTCTCAACCTAATTAAGATACATTTACTCCATCACGAAGTGTACATTAAGGACTAAAGGGGTCAAAGGAGACCAATTCCTTCACTAAAGTCTTCGATCTTCTAAGGTTCTACGATGGGTCAATGTATGTTCTTTATAATAATTAAAGAGATGTAAAAATCATGAAATTCTAAAAATCTAAGAAACTTTATGCATAATTAATAGCAAAGTTACATGTGATATCAAAACATTACGTTTAAGAACTCATGATTTTTCATTAAAGTAATGTTTTCTTACTCAAACTGTAATTATGATTAAAAAAGTATATTAGATATTACGAAATTTCTGCGTGATAGTGTATGTAATTTCTAAACCATTTTTACTGTTGAAGTGAAGAAGCTGAAGGTGTTTTGTTTTCCATGGGCTACATATTGATGTGAAGTTTGTTATAGTTAAAGTTTGTAATTCTGATTGAAGCCAAACTGTTGTGTTAAAAAAAGTTATTTGAATGGATGTTGGATGAGCAATCGTAAACTAACTAAAACTATGTATTAGTGTTATGTTATCTTTCATGTATAATACAGAAAGCAATGGTGCTGCTTAATTTTGTCTTATTACTTTATGCTGGTTATTGTCTCAATTTTGTCCATAATTATGTTCTTTATGATGTAGTGACAAGATTATGTCCATGTTTGTCATACTTAAAGTTTCTTAATGTTTGCTTGGACCGAATTGTTCTGCAATCATGTTTTTTCCTGCACATGTTTGATTAGCTTTATTCATCGGCTTTCTTGTGCTTATATAACCACGAATACATTATGTGTGTATTTGTATATTTAAGGGCAAATTAATGAGAATTAATTTATATTTAAAAGCATGAAGTTATGAATTTTATATAACTTAATGATCATGTTATACAATTTGAAATTTATATTATGTTTGGTTGTTAGTCACCAAAGTGGAAACCGTAAGAATTATAAAATCTTGATTATATAATTGATGCTCAATTATCATGAATGTTGATTCTTATAAATGATATAGTTTTATATGATATACATAGAGTCGCACCCAAAGTTGATTTGTTACTCTCATAGTTAGTGATCATTAATATTGGTAACTAGTATACTCTATTAATTGTATTGTTAATCCAAAGATAGTATTTGTAAGACCCAAATTCTTGATAAGTGCCATATTTCTCAGTCGATTACTTTGATCCATATTGTCGCAACGTGCATGCGACGATTAAAAAAATCATTTGTGAGAACGGAATTCGGAGTCGCCACCAATACATTTTAGGATGCGATTGGTCATTCAATTTTAAAATAAAAATTTTAATCTACGAAAACTTAAAGTTGGTTCGGGAGTCATTTGTGTGTGAGGAAGGTATTAGCACCCCACAACACCCATTATTAAAATAGTTACCAAATTTAATCAAATTCTATCCAAATTATATTTTAAAATAAGATTAAAGAAATTCATTTTAAAATATCCCATTTAGTACATTTTACATCATAAAAATGAAGATAAATGACCTTTAATGGATGGTACAAAAACTAGTTAATTTTTTTTTATTTTATATATATATATTAAAATCAAAGCATTATTGGAGACATTCTCGGTAGCCCAAAAATAATTTCTCACCTCGGTAATTCGAGTAATTTGGTATCCCAAAAATCCTAAAATCTGTCATCGGATTTTCTAATTTAAACTAAATAATGAAATTAATAAAATTTACATCTAATTGTTATAGTTTTAATTTATGAACGCCAATTGTGATGATAAAAGAATAAAATAATAATCACATACAAACATGATGATATGACAATAATACATAGATAAATAAGAAGAGATAATAGCTATAAAGAAAAAGAAAGAATAAATGAAAAGAAATGTTAGAGAAGATAAAATATATGATAAATTTAAAAAGAATATGTAGAGTGATAATAAAGAAACGATATATGAAACAAGTAAAAAGATATATATAAATAAAATAAATTAAAACAAACCATAATATCTACTAATATATATATATATAACACAAACAAATGAAAAAAAACACAAAATATATAAAAAAGGAAAATATTGCATAGGGTGATTTCACCCTCTGTTGTTTTTTTTATTTTGATTTTAAAATAAATAAATAAATAAATAAATAAATATATATATATATAATTATTTCATAAGTAAATTAATACATTTTTTATGAATAAATAAATTAATCTATGAAAAATGCTTAATGATATACGTAATTGGCATGAACATACTACTTTTGACTACATAGTCTATTAATTACTATTTTTTTTCTTCCCTCATTGCTAATCGAATAGAAAATGAATGATCATGGATGATAATTAATTTAAAGAAATGTCACTAAAGAAAAATCAATAAAACTATTTTTTATGTGTAAATAAATTAATTTATGACAAATGCTTAATGATATACGTAATTGACATGAGCATACTATTTTTGACTATATATCTACTGATTGTCATTTTTCATTTCTTCCCTCATTGCTAATCAAATAGCAAAGGAATGATCATATATGGTAACTAACCTAAACAAATGTCACTAAAGAAAAATCAATAAAACTTTCAAAATAAAATTATTTTTGTTTGGGATATAAATATAGTATTTTTTATTTTGGGCTACTTATTTCACTAATTATCATTTTTTCTTTCTTTCTTCATTACTAGGCATGATCATGGATGGTAACTAGTTTAAACAAGTGTCACTAAGGAAAAATCAATAAAACTTTCAAAATAAAATAATTTTTGTTTGGAATATAAATATACCATTTTTATTTTGGACTACTTAGTTCACTAATTACCATTTTTTCTTTCTTCCTTCATTGCCAGGAATGATCATGTATGATAAATAGTTCAAATAAGTGTTACAAAAATGATGAACACAAATTAAAAAAGAAAAGAAAAGAAAAGACTTGTAAGAACATAAAAACAATTTCAAAGCTTAAATATTTGCATAATCTTGTATAGAGATTTTACTCTCTATATTATGCATTTTTATGTATGAGAAATTATCGTAGGAGATCTTTTTATCAAATGTACACTTTCAACACATTAATGGTTGATTTACATTGAGTTAATTTTACACTCCTCAAAAACTTTATTCTCATACTCATTGATTGAGTTGATGACAAAAATATCCCATTATCAAACTTGTAGAGAAATCAACAATACATGGAAATAAAACTTAAGATTAAGAGCAGAAGAAATGATAAAGAATGAAAAAATAACTTATGTATGGAAAAGAAAACAAAAAATATCAATTGCATGAGTATGAAGAAGAAAGATGATGAATAGTAATGAACAAGATATATTGTAAGCTAAAGTGCAAGAAATTTAAACTACCTTAATAAAACGAATAAGAGAAGATGAAAGATAAATAGAATTAAAGACTTTCTTTCTTTCTCTTTTAAAAAGTATCTCCTATTTTCTCAAGATATCTCTCTCTCTCTCTCAAATCTCTCTCTTTCCCACTCTATCCTCCTCGTTTCAAGTGAATACCTCCCCCCAGTCCTTGGATAATTCTTCTTATTTTTAAGCCTTGGGCTATTTTTCAAATCATACATATAGTCTTAGACTAGTATATGTACCAAAAATAAAATTTGTTTTTTAAAGTATTGCACTAGACAAAATAAGATATCTACTTAAAAGGTGTACAAATGTGTAGATAAGTATTTTGTTCACACTTCTAAACTTAAAAGGTGTACAAATGTGTAGATAAGTATTTTGATCGAGAAAAGACTATATGTATAAGGGGAACAAAAATGTTGACTTATTCGGGTTCTATTAAATGACGGAGTTATGAAATGGACCGGGATAGACACATGCTTCGACTCAATTTGAGTTCGATTTAACCATATTAATTGAAACAGACCAGGCACTAACACCGGGCTTCGATCGTGACAAAGTCAGGTTCGATTTAACCGAAAATATTTTGAAAGGAAAACGGACTGGGACAGACACAGGCTTCGACCTCAACACGATTCGGGTTCGATTTAACCAAAGATATTTGAAAATGAGACGAACCTGGATAGATGCAGGCTTCGACCTCGAATCGATGCGGGTTCGATTTAACCGAAGATAGTTGAAAAGAAGTAGACCTGAATAGACACGGGCTTCGAACTCGACTCAATTTGAGTTCGATTTAACAGAAGATATTTGAACAGAAATAGACCTGGATAGACGCAGGCTTCGACCTTGACTTGATACGTGTTCGATTTAACCAAAGATAGTTGAAAAGAAGTGGACCTGGATAGACACATGATTCGACCTCGACTCAATTTGGATTCGATTTAACTGGAGATATTTGAAAAGAAACGGACCTGGATAGACAGCAGGCTTCAACCTCGATTCGATTCAGGTTCGATTTAACCAAATAAAATGAAGTGTTTGATCTGATTTATATAAGTTTCATATGGTAGTCAAAGCTAGACTAATGCAGACTCTAAATGTTGAAAAGTCATGTGTGAATTTCAGAAAAAAAAATCTTGAAATGATTCATGCTCTTAAATGGTATTAAAATATATCAATATGATGCATGTCTGAATTGTAATTCTTGAATATAAATGCAAAATAATGATTTTGCGTGCATGCATGCTATGCATTTTTATGAACATTTGTAAGATAATTATTTGATGATTTTTTGAAAATTGACTAATGTAGCCATATCCTTCTCCCCTCAAAACAATCACTTGGCCTAGGGTCATAGACTCACAATGAAGTATTGAGCATACTTTCAAGAAAATGATGCATCCTTATTCATTGGTTTATGCCCCAGTATTTGGCTTCATGTTGATGATGAAGAAAAAATGAATAATTTCTCCATATTTTTCTTATTTTCTGTACTTTAATTGTAATCCTCCAATCGTGTTTTAGTCTTCTTCATGTGCATCCCGACTTTTCTCGTGGTGACTTTTTAGATTTCACCTCACGCTCAGACCACCTTTCTTAGTTCCTATTCTTTTTTTTTTCAATTAGCTTTCACCCAACCAAGTTTATGCTTCTGAGTTATTTCAAGAATAATTAATGATATCTTAGAATTAAGAAGAATAAGAAATAATGTAAATATCGAGAAGATGAAGTATATGTATTTGTCAATTAAAAAAAAGTTTCTTCATTGATGATGAACAATTTTTACAAACAAGGATTTGAAAAAATTATGGAATAAGAATTTCTCCAGTATTCGAGACGGCTCTTTTTGAAAATATTTTTTCCCAACTTCATTTCTCCCATCCTTAGAGCGGTCAAACGAAGTACTTTTTGACTGCATCCGAATTAACTGTGTGCGGTAAATCATCTCCATCCGTGTTTGTTAGAATGAGAGCTCCTCCCGAGAAGGCCTTCTTGACTACGAAAGGTCCTTCATAATATGATGTCCATTTTCCATGATAATTTTTTTGATATGAGAGTATATTTTTCAACATCAAATCTCCTTCTCGGAAACATCGGGGACATAACTTTTTGTCATACGCTTGCATCATTTTTCTTTGATATAATTGCCCTATACATAACGTAGTCAATCTTTTTTCCTCGATGAAATTCAATTGCTCATATCGTGTTTGTACCCACTCTACTTCTTCTAATTTAGCCTTCATTAAGACTCTAAGGGAGGGAATTTTCACCTCAATTGGAAGGACCGCTTCCATGCCATATACAAAAGAGAATGGCATTGCCCCAGTTGATGTTCGGACTGATGTGCGATATCCATGTAGTGAAAATGGAAGCTACTCATGCCAATCCTTATAAACCTCCGTCATCTTCTCTATGATTTGTTTGTTATGTTCTTATTGGCTGCTTCCACTACTCCATTCATCTTCAGACGAGAAGGAGATGAATTATGATGCTTTGTCTTTTCCTTTCCTTTGCCTTTCAAACTCGACTTTTATCCGTTTTCAAAACTTTTGGCATGTAGCATCTGCCACTCCTTGTCATTTCACCTACTTCTAAAATATTAGTTATGGGGAGATCAAGGTCTGATGAATTTAGCGCTTGAGTTTTGTCGTTACCGCTTATAATAACCCTGTATCAGTACCTCCATGGTATTGCTCTTGAATTCTTGTAAGCAAACGCACCCGATATTTGGATGGTGATGGGCATCAGAGCATAAGACATAGTGGTGCGAGTTGACATTTCCTTATAATGTATTGTGAGAGGTTTTGAGATATAGAACGACACTTCAACGTTAACTTCAGACGATTCTTTAGTTATCATGAGGACTAAAGAGTCATCTTCCTAGTATTTCCTTTCTGCTTTATGACTTATTGTAAGTATCTTTGCATCCAAATACTTTTGTAGTTCCATTTTAAAATCATCACATTCCTCAATTATATGCGCCGTTTAGTTCTTATGAAACAAACAATCAAAGTCATGCATATGCTTCCTAGAAATGTCTTCATCCTCTAAGCGTGTTCGGTAAATGTACCCTGCTTTAGAAAGAATATGAAAAAATATTTCCATTGAGGTGCTCACATATGACACATCCTTCTTTCCATATGAAAAATATTCCTTAATCGCGTTTACGGTAGGATTCCCACGATTTGGTAGAGGGCTGGAATTGACATCTGGGTTCCCCATTAGCCGTTTTAAAATTCAACCATCCAGCCTTGATCAATGCATGTACTCTACCTTTTAATGCCGTGTAATTCTCATTCGAATGTCCCACTATCCCAGCATGATAATTACAACGAGCAGTCGGATTATACCACCTTGGATATGGTGGCTGGAGAGGTTCATAAGGAATCGACATCAATTGAGTATTCCGTATCAATTGTGGTAGGAGTTCTGTATACGACATAGGGATTAGATCATATTGGATAAAACGTTGATTATTTCTATTTTCCTTCTGAGGCTGATAAGCCTGACCAACATTCTACTGGTGAGTTGGAGGTTTGAAACCAGGTCTTGTGTTGTTTTGAAATGTTGATTGTTGAGAGTATTAATTGTACGGAATTTGTGAGCTATTTGCCATATATGATGTCGTAGATTTGGGACCTTCATTATACTTTGAATATCGTGGTCCTGTGTTCACAGCTTGTGACAGGTACCTAGAATTGATCATCTGTACATCCCATTTTTTGCTTCAATGGTGGTCTTTCTTGCGGATAATGTATCTGATATAACTTCTAAAATTCTTCCATTCTTTACACCATATTCAATCCTTTCACCGATCACTATAATGTCAGAGAAGTTATTTTAAGCGCTTCTAATCATCCCATCATAGAATAGAGATCTTAAGGTGTTGATGAACATAACAACCATCTCCTTTTCTAATAAGGCAGGTTGTACCTGAGCAGCTAATTCCCTCCACCTTTACGCAAATTCTTTAAAGCCTTTAGTAGACATTTTCTCCATCTTTTGTAGATCCAGATGATCAGGAGCTATGTCCATGTTGTATTTGTATTGTCTTCGAAAAGCATCAGCTAAATCTTTCCACCTCCGAATATGTTGGTTATCCAATTGGATATACCACCGAGATTTAGGCCCCATCAAGCTAACTTGAAAGAAATGAATCAACATCTTATCATGATTTGCACAAGCAGTCATCTTTCTGCAGTACATGATAAGGTGACTTCTCATGCATGTACTAACATCATATTTTTCAAAGTTAGGTAGTTTGAATTTGTGTGGGATGGTTACATCTAGGACCAAACATAATTGGGTGGCATCAATGCTTCGATGCACATGTGACCATTCAATGGCGTGTAATCTCTCGTCTAGAAAGTCCAGCTTATCTTTCGACAGTGAGTCTTTGCTTGGTTTGGTAACAAGTCTTTGCACCTTTGGTCATCGACATCAGGTATGATGATTGGCTTATTAGTGAGTTCACCTTATGAAGTGAAAGCTTGGTTATAGCCAGGTGCCATTGTGGATGGGTTGTACCCAATTTTCCCTATCTGCATCATTTCCTGGACATTTGGAAATGGATAGTGCTGAATATTTACTGGGGGTAAAGTATGCTGAAAGTGGTCAGTCTGATGAAGTTGATAGGTTGGAGTGAACCCAAGATGGTAAGGTGGAGTATCGTTTGGTAGTTGATTTTGTGATGATTGAGCCCCTTGTGGATTTTCAAGACAGGATTTTCCCTTACTGGCGGTGAGGAGTTCCAGGACTCTGACCATTTGCTCTTTTAGCTTCCTAATTTCTTCTTTCGTTTCCTCTCGTGATTGCTCTATTTCTTGCTCGTCCATGAACCTAACTTGAGCTCACGTTCGATTGGGATTTCAGAGTTGACAGACTATCTTTGAAAAGTTTTCTTAATAAAAGGAATAAAGTAATGAGATGGTAGATTTTGCTAATGAAGAAGAAGAAATAATAATAGAAATAATGATAATGAAAGTAAAATTATGCATGTGAAATGATACTGCACAAAGTGAAAGTCCAAAAATACTCAATTCCATTCAATTAGTAGAGCCATTCACTACATTTGAGTATGTAGAAGTCAACTACACTATTCTGCAATATGAGTTTATACAAAATGATCAAAATGACCCAAGTATCTGTTGATTTCTTCCAAAAATTTAGCCAAGTTCTTCCCATTAGGATGGATGGGCAAAACACTTCTTTTAAAAAATGATGCTTGTTCTGCCAAATTGCTCGCTCTTATAGCCACGCCTTTAAGCCATCCCAAAGCCTGCATAGATCATTGTCGAATCAAGTCGTGCCCTTGTTGCAACAATTGATAATCATATCTTAGTGCGTCGACATTAGCATCATTGTTTCTTACCAATTTCTCTGTCACGTTCTGATACGCTCTAACTTGGTGCTCAAGGCCTGCAATGACTTTTAATAGTTCTTCACTATCATTTGTTGATTCGATCTTCCTAACTTTTTGATTCTCTAAATCAACTTGTAAATTATCAGGGATTCGTCGTAATGAGTCATATTGTTCTTCTAACTCAATGATGTATGTATTCTTCTTATCGATAGTGCCTTTCACCTCCTCTAAAACCTTTTGTATAAGCTTATTTTTCTTTTTGAGCTTCATGATTCGATCATCTTGTTCATAGATTACCCCTCATAAATTCTCATTGTCCTCTACCAACTTTCTGATTTTGTTGTTCAGTTTGTGAGTGTCAGTTCCCAACTTTAAGTTTTTTCGCTTAAGATATTCTTGATGCTTAATCTTGTTTCTTAAATCTCTGAGTTGTTTTTTGGCTTCAATCTTGTGTTTGTCAGGCAAATTTGCCTCAAATGTTAGAGGTCTTTTTTTCTTCCAAGAGAGCTAATTTCTTTTGACGCTCCTCATATAACTCATCCTGCTCCTCATTTTTAACAATCTCCTGATGAGCTTCCAGTAACTTGTATGATTGTAAATCCTCAACGGGTAAGGTAATAGTTACCTTGCCTCTACTCTCACGCCACACTTCATACTCCTTTGTGTAGTTCATGTAGTTCTTCTCATTTTACACCATTCTCGTTATTTTCCAAGCTCCAATCAGGTGCTGCAATTTTTGTTCAATATCTTGAGAATCATAACCGATCTCGTTATCCTTCAATGCATACGTGCCAGGGACAAATGGTCTCATGTATAATTGACGGAGCACCATTAGTGGAGCATAACTAGTACAACCCCATGGTCTTGAGAGCGGGACCCATTAAAAGTCACCACATCTATAGATCATCGATGTTGACGGCATCCAATGGACTTTCCAGATAACATCCTCATCTTTCAACTTTGATAGGTATGAGAGCCACACCCCTTTTGTGGGAAACTGCGGATTCCATTAGGCCATTCCAAATTCTGTAATGAGAATTCTCATATTCATTCATGGACTTGAAAACTTAACTTGAGGACACTTGAAATCTGGTGGACATCTTAGATGGCTAAGAATCCAAATACACAAAATAGATGGAGAGCTGATGAACTACCATTTTCCAAACACTTGGATGTGATTTAAGGAACGAAAAGTCTCAGCGAGAATTGAGATAACAGGGTTAACACCATGTTCAACTTGCAGGAACATTTTTATCACTTTATCGTCCACATAACCTTGAATCTGTGGAAACAACACGGTCCCATAAGTACACAGAGCATAAAGAGACATACCCTTATCTTCCTTTAAGACATTTTGGGTGAGATCTAGGAGATAATTAAGCGGCACACAATAATTCCCCCTTTAAATTTCAACATTTTCTCAATCTCATATGCATGGACACTACCCAAGAGCTTGGATAAAGCTCTCTTCAATGTGAGCTTTTTGTCGTAATTATAAACGTTATCCGTGTGTTGTAGCAGGATATTCAGTAGGGCTTGATATTCTTCAATTATAGGAGTAAGATAAATTATTTCCAAGGTGAAACATCTATACAGAGGATCCAAAAAATGCATTAAAGTCTCAAGAACGGGAACGTTCACTGTAATATACAGAAGATAAGTGATGTGACCATATTTACCGATAAATAAATTTTTCTACTCCGGTGAGAAATCCTCCCATATCATCTTTAACTTCTCTAAGTCAGTGTGTGAGAACTCTATCTTAGTGATTGATGGTAGAAGAACAACTTCCTCCTTTTTCAGACAATCTCCTTTTCGTTTATACGTTTCCTTTGACCATTGAGCTACTGTAACTGAATCTTTTATCATACTCGGAGTGGAAGTCATGGTCTCGAAAATATGAATGAATTGAATACTATTTTGTAATCCCTATTATGCAGCATGATAGACGAAGTCAGAAGTGAAACAATGAGGGAGAAAAATATATTTAAAAAGCGTAGGACATATACATGAACAAAATTAATCATGATACCATATTTAAGCAAAATCTCTATTTGTATCAATCATTGGTCATGAGATGAGATCTAAGAACAAAATGCATGTGTGGTTGGGCTCTCAAATCTCTTTATAGGCTCTCAGGCTGTCTGCACTATTATCTGAACGGAGTAACAGAGGCCCCCAAAAGGTATCCCGAAAGGGGCGACCCGAGTGAGAACTTTCATGAGTCTGCATAGGAATCACAGTTCCATGAAAGCATTCCACTACTCATTCTCGCTAATCCTAAATGGAAAGCTCGAGTATATGGCTAGTGTATATGTGTGAAATTAGAAATTATGTAAAGAAATATACTTCGTAAAAAAATGAACTATATATAATTACAAGCATGAATAAGAAAAACAATGAATCAAATAAAAAAATAAAGAACCACACAAAAAGGATAGCATATGATAAAATTTTGACTTGACTCTCTATCGATCTAAAAATGGTTAGACCAATTGTCTCCTTAGTGGAGTCACCAAGCTGTCGTAACGTGCATGCGACGCAGAACGGCCATTAAAAAAATCACTTGTGGAGAAAAAAATTTAGAGTTGCCACCAACCATTTTAGAGTGTGATTGGTCACCTAATTTTAAAAAAAAAAATTTTGAGCTACGAAAACTCAAATTTGATTTGGGAGTCATTTGTGTGTATGGAATGTATTAACACCCCACAACACCCATTGTTAAAATGGTTACCAAATTTAATCAAATGCTGTCCAAATAATATTTTAAAACAAGATTAAATAAATTTATTTTTGAATGTTCCATTTGGTACATTTTGCATCATAAAAATGAAAAATTAATGACATTTAATGGGTGGTACAAAGACTATTGAAAATTATTTTTTGTTTATATATATATATATATTAAAAATCAAAGCATTATTGAAGTCATTCTCGGTATCCTAAAAATAATTTCTCACGTCGGTAGTTTGAGAAATTTGGTATCCCAAAATTTACATCTAATTGTTATGGTTTTAATTTATGAACGCTAATTCTGATGATAAAAGAATGAAACAATAATCACATACAATCATGATGATATGACAATAATATATAGATGAATAAGAAGAGATAACAACTATAAAGAAAGAGAAGATAAAATGTATGATGAATTTAAAAATAATATGTAGAGTGACAATAAGGAAACAATATGTGAAACAAGTAAAAAGATATATATATATATANCAAATAAAATAAATTAAAACAAACCATACTATCTACTAATAAGAAAATAAAAAAAATAAAAGAAAATACAAACAAAAAATGAAAAAAAAATTAAAAAAATTGCAGAGGGTAATTTCACCATCTGTTAGATAGAGGGTGATTTCACTCTTTGCTAAGTAACATAGGGTGATTTCACTCTTTGCTAAGTAACATAGGGTGATTTCACTCTCATTGCTAATCAAATAGTAAATGAATGATCATTGATGGTAACTAATTTAAACAAGTGTCACTAATGAAAAATCAATAAAACTTTCAAAATTAGAATATTTTTGTTTGGGATATACCATTTTTATTTTAGACTACTTAGTTCACTAATTATCATTTTCCTTTCTTCTTTAATTGTTAGGAATGATCATGGATGGTAACTAGTTCAAACCAATGTCACAAAAATGATGAACAAAAATAAAGAAAAATAAGAAAAGATTTGTAAGAACATAAAAAAAAAATCTAAGCCTAAATATTTGCATAATCTTGTATGAATGTTTTACTCTCCATTTTATACATTTTTATGTATGAAAAATTATCATAGGGGCTCTTTTCATCAAATGTACACTTTCGACCCATTAAATGATTGATTCACATTGAGTTAATTTTACACCTCTCAAAAACTTTATCATCATTTTCATTGATTGAGTTGATGACAAAAATATTTCATTATCAAACTTGTAGATAAATCAACAATTCATGGAAATAAAACTTAAGATTAATAGTATGAGAAATGATAAACAAGGAACAAACAACTTATGTATGAAAAAAGAAATAAAAAAAATCAATTACATGAATATGAAGAAGAGATATGATGAGTAATAATGAACAAGATATATTGTAAGCTAACGTATAAGAAATTTAAATTACCTTAATAAAAAGTATAGGAGAATATGAAATATGAATAGAAATGAAGACTCTTTTTTTTCTCGCTTTTAAAAAATTCTCTTCTATTTTCTCAAGACCTCTATTTCTCTCTCTAAAATCCCTTCTCTTTCTCTCTCTCCAATCATTTTCTTCAAGTAAAGACCTCCCTTCTATTTATAGCAAACTTAGAGCTTCACTTTTTTTTTAGTCATTTTTTATTTTTTTAGTCATTGGACAATTCTTCTTATTTTTAGGCCTTGAGTTATTTTTCAAATCATACATATAGTCTTAGACTAATATATGGGCAAAAAAATAAAATTTATATTTTTAAAGTATTGGACCGGATAAAATACGGTATCTACACTTAATGATAGCTATATCATTGATTTCCATGAACAATGAATATTAACCGGTAGTACCTTTAGACACATATCCATAGTTTGAATAATTACAAATAAATGGATATTTCATATATCAAAATGCATGAAATAATAACACATAAATATGTCATTGCAGGAAAATTCTATTATACATTAACAATGTTGTGTCCTTAAACAACACAAATGAGGTACATTTTAGTCTTAGCCAAGTAATTGGTGGTGAAGTATATCTAGAGTGAGATGAAACTAATATTTATGTCCGTACAAAGCCATTACCTCAGTCTTAGTTGGAATTGCTATGCTCCAAGCTCAATGTTCTTTCGATTGAGATAAGTGTCAGAAGATTATGGCGCCCCAGAACCATGACATCCAGCTGCAGCATCTTCTTGCATGCGAGAGACTTTAATGCTAGCCGTTATTCTCGTCTCTGTTATGAAAGAAAGCGGCAGACTCCCTAATGATGAATTTTAGGAGATTAGGGTTCTCCTTTTATCTCCTCCACCCAGCCACGGAGGGTTTCAGTATCCATCTCCGCAGATATTTCCAGATCGTGAGACATAATGTTCTCTGCGACACTTGAATATCTTTCTGCCATTTCCAGAAAGTACAGGATAGCCGCCCTTCCCCATTCTCACAATGTTCCCGAACTTGCTAAAGAATCAAAGTGTGAATGGCACTTCGAAGTTCCTCACCTTGGGGGTCGGTGTGGGGAACTTCCACCGGTTCTGGAGCTAGCGGGTTCTGAACGACCTCCCTCTCATGGTTAAAAAAGTGGTTAACCATCTAAAAAAAATCCATCCGTATCGTCTATTCGAAAACGTGTCCTATTTTGGCATTTTGAATTTCTGGAGTTTTAGCCCCGATTAGCAAAGAGCCAGAGAAAATAGTTATGAATCGGGAATAGAACCAATGGGCGATGCTTGGTTACAATTTTGAATCCGTTATTATATGTTTGCTCTAGTTTTTGTTGCCATTTATAGGGGTGCTTGTGAGTAGTGGAGCTGGGTGACGAATACCCTACATTTGAAGAAAAAAACCTTATGGGACCTGAATAAAATAGTCGGCCTTCCTATTTACGGCCAAGTTTACGACGAGTACACTCATTGGAATGAAGAGTGTCCTTGCTTTTCAATACGTCGCTTCCATCTATCTCTAAAGCACCGAAAGCTAATACTACATTTCCTTCTCCTACCTCGCCGTTCTGACACCGGTACGGAAGACATCCTTTGTTAGGCGTTCCTGTCTTTATGAATGTAGGCAAACAAACCTCTTTTCCTCCGGAACCACCTTTCTACTCTACCATTTTTCAAGAAACCAGCCCTCATCCATGCACTGAATCGCTCATTCTCTTTCCCTCAGACCCTAACCCTATCTTTAAGCTAGTCTCGCCCCTACTCTCTAAAGCTTCCCTCGTGGTTGATTCATCGAGCTTGTCTTAGCACTCCAGCTAGAAAGAGGCCTTCCATGATAATGAAGAATAGAAAGACTATAAAAAAGCTTCATCCTAAGCGGTGTTTGCTGTTTTTTCTCCCAACTATCTTGCATTTCTTACGCTCTACTTCATTTGAGCAGGGATCCCCAAAACCATCTCCCATCTACGCGCTACAGTTTATACCCTATCCACCAGCCCAAGAAGAGGTTCTGCTTGACTAAGACTAAAAAAAAGCTTTCCCGATCGATTTCTTCCTCTTATACCTGTGATCATACTATTGATTGGAATCTCGAATGAAAGATCCACTTTACCAGTCATCCAGAGCTTGGACACTTAGTTGGGTAAGCATGGTTAGACCTCTTCTCAACCGCTTCTCCTCTTTAAGTTATAGTAGTTCAGGGGGTGTTTGGAGAAAACGACCTAAAAGTCCATAAAAACGATTTTAAGCCACTTTTTAGGTGAGATAACATCCAGAGGCTGAAAGAGAAGTTCACGATCTCTCTCCCACGGATCGCTTGAGAAGGTTACTATAAACTCTCAGGGTATCCTTTCTTTCCTTTGAGCATTGACTAAGCTTTAAGCCCAAAAGCACCTTGCTACTAGGTCAGTCCCTGGTTGGTTGGCTAATGTAGTCTCGGTGAAAAATAAAAATGGAGACGATTGAATGACTGTAGGCAGCGTTCCTGAATTTGCCCAACTATGAAGCAGAAGTTGAACCCACGGATGCTCCCTTTATCTGGGCTGCTTTCCCTACAGACAAAAGAAAGAGGGACTGTGCCTTTCAGTTTCGACATTCTTCCTATGGATTTTGCTCTGGACCGTAAATGGGACCTTTTCCTGAAGACTGTTTTTCTTCATGTTGACAGGTACCATATAAGGCCAATAAAGAAGATAAAATAACAAAATAAAGAAGAAGAAAAAAATGGTATAGTTTTCCTTTCCTCATTATTGTTTGTAACTAGCCACTTTCTTTAGTTCATCATTAATTGTCTTATCTTTGTGGATGAATTACATATGAATTTTCCTCTTTTCCCATCTAATTCAAAGAATTAGTCATACTTATTCTCTTTGGTATACCTACCAATTCTCTTAAGGGAGTCAAAATCATGACATGAAACCGGTTAAAAACTCTAAAAAGGTCCAATCCAAATCGAATGCACTAGTAAGTCACATGGATATAGGAACGACTTACTGGATTTTATTTATGGATAAGCCAGAGTTTGAGAAACGAAGATCTATGGTAAGTTTCATTGTAAACATTGTAAAATAGGCTTTTTTCTTGGCCTAGTAAAGCACAAAACAAAGTAGTGTTTTCTTTCCTTATTCAATCAATAAAAGTTCCTTATGGAATGGGCTCCTCCTATATATATATATATATATCCTATTTCATTATATATTATAATCGCAATCCAGAACTTCTCTTTCTTAGCTCCTTCCTTGGAGTTAGCAGCGCAAGGGACAGAACTAAGGGATCCTTTCTTGACAACTTCCGCAAAAGATAACACTGGAGCTCTCTTGTCCAATATAGGAGACAAGACAGACGAAATTCGTTAGAAGAGAAAAAGGCTTGGGGCATAGCAGGATGAACCAATGTGAATGAGTGTAAGCTCCGTTACCCGAACACGATTGGTGCTGACCACACTAGGTGCTACCGTGGTAGCAAGAACCCAGCCATCATGAAGTCGGGTCTGGGCTGCCTACGGTTACAGAATCACCCGCAGAAGCCCTCTTGACTCTCTCTCTCTATAAAAATAGCTTTCTGCATCATCAGCGGCGCTGGCGCAGGTTTTTATTAAAAAAACATTTGACTTACATGTGTTAAGCATATAGCTAGCGTTCCTTCTGAGCCAGGATCAAACTCTTCTTTAGAGTATGATTGGGCCCTGCAGTGGTATAACCTGGTGAACCGAGCGTACTACTGAACATTGATTCTCTCTCCTGAGCCCTATTATATATCCACCAACTCAATCAAAATCAAAGCTAGTACTAGCAGCTTTATCGTGGAATTTCCCATCTCAGTAGGAGCTTTCCAAAGAAATAGCTTAGTAGCCACATTAACAGCGCTTGGGATGATTTTAGGCGTGGCGTATTCCCTTTGGCTATATAATCGTGTGGTTTCTGAAATTTAAAAATCGATTTCCTCCATAAATTCTCCGATCCAAATGGCAGAGAAGTTTCCATATTTCTACCTTTTCTTGTTGGAGGGGCGACCGCCCGTTGAACTACCAAAGAAAAAGGGGTAAACCAATGTGATCATGACATTGTAGGTGCTTGCGATGGGACGAATATGACTTCCCTCAGTTGGTTTGGGTAGCATAGCCCGTTGCGGAAGTCCCCCCTTTTTTGATCCATTTCTTTAGTCTTTAGGAAGCCAAAGCTTGACTTTACTAAGAAAATCAGGCTCGCTCAGGGGAGCTCACCTTTTTTGGCTGAGTCGTATCTTGCTGGGTGGGACCAAGAGGGCATCCTGTTCTCGAGGGGGTGGAGTCCTGGAGCGAACTACTCATTGTTGTCTTGCCCCAATCCAAGGAAGGGCATTTGGTGAGGAGCATTGTTTTGAGGGAGGGAAAGCGTGGTTGACAAGCCACTTCGAGAAGGCGACTGGCCTGGTCGGGAAGATATTACCGGAGAGCTTCAATCTTTATGTGAATCTCTTTCTATGTTAGCTAGCGGGGGCGGGCTTTCCTATGGTAGTCCCGCTGCGGCCTTTGACCGTCTGTCTCGTCTCATTTGGATTAAGCATAAATGCATAAATGAAGTCAACGGATTTTCTTCTAACTAGCGACTGAGAGTAAGCAAGCTACCTTCATTCAACAGATTTGTGGCCCGTTTCATCGGTTGATACTTAATTAATAAGAGAAAGAGGTTCCTAAACAAAGTGCCCGAAATAGCAACAAGAGATGAAGCATCGGAGTGATGATGAGAATTTCCGATCTTCCACTAAGAAAGGTATCGTCACCACAACTCAATTTGCCCGGTAAACTACTCGGGGCTCCCCATGGTTTAGTAAAAAGGATGGAGATTTTCTCTTCCTCCGGGGTTCATTTCATTCATTATGAACTCAAACTTGAAGTTGATGAATAATTGCAAGGCTAGCAACAAGCAGGCTCGCTTATGATCTACTGAAAGAGTACATCAGGTTTTTTTATTAATCCCTCACATTATGAAGCAGATTGTCGAAAAGGGTTGCTGATATGATTACTACATTAACGCATACAATTGTAAAGCATCGCAAAATGGAACCTCTAAATGTAGATATTTGGAAAAAGAACCCCTCTTTCTCGCAGAAGGACATTTGGAACCGAAAGACTTTCTATCTCATATACCGAAAAAGTATTCACATTTTTTGAAAATGGTTCAGTAAATGACAGTCAGGGTGAAAGGCGCTTTTTCGGGGGGAGGATGCAAAGCTTGGCAAAGTGAGTCCAAGGCAATCAATGGAAAGCTAGATGAAAGATCTCTGCCATAAAATAGAGAGCTCGTATGCCTTATTCTGCAGAGCAATGAGTGACCTAATTCCGCGATACGCACTTGGTAGTAGCCAGCCCGTAGATCCAACTTCGATCAGTCTCTTGCGCTTATTGATTAGGGCGAAGAAGTCTGCAATCAAAGTGGCAGAGAGATCTATCTTCTAGAGTCACAGAATTAGACCCCTTTTTTGTAGAAAGCTCGACCAGCGAGAAAAAGTGTTTGGGGGATTTTTTCCCCGCTCCAACTTCGGATTGTTGGAAATCATCCCCGACCAAAGAGAGATGTAGTCGTGAGAACAAGTCTCATTGCTTCCCCTTTTGCGAGGGAGCCCGCCAAAGGGATATTGGAGTCGTAGCACATATCTCTTCTCAGGAAGGATGGCTTATTCAGAAAGGGACCCATCTTTATCTTGCCGGACTTGAAAAGTAAGAGAAGTGGATGGCTGAGATGATGGATTATTTCCCTCTCACTCCTCATGTCCAGCGGTGATGTCCACCAGAACATCGATGTGAGGAAGAGGAAAATCCTCTTTTGGGCTTGCCTTAGGCGTCTTTGGACTCACGGAACCCGCTTTCAAATTGAGGGAAAAATCGTTCTCGAAGAAGTGACCATCCAATTGAATCTCATTACCCTCCCGTGTGGTTATGGGGGCGGGCCTACTTTCAAATTTGTTACTATGGAGCTCTTTTTTTATCCTAGGGCTAAGACAAAGGGCATAGATTATCATTCACTTGTGATCGCCATCGCTTTGGCTTGCCCCCGTGCTGAAAAATGTGAGCGCAACAACCGTCATAGGGCAGCCTTTCAGCAGAGTTGAGCCGTATCTTGCACCTTCGCTACCGCTCCCATGAGATACCCTTTCCCATTGGTAAATATGTCTCCAGAAAAAGAAGTTGACTTATTGAATGCAACAAGAGAGGGCTCCTAGATCAAGGAACAGGTATAGAAAGAGGTCTTTTATGATGCTTTTTTTACCTACTTGACGAAAAGGGAACGCACTTTCTTTCTTTCTGGGTTTATGGATTGGATTCAGTCAGCTAAACTCCTTTCTTTTGATTATGTCGTGATGCTTTTTTTTACCGGTGAACGCTTCCAAAGGCGACCCTCTCGAGTTTTCGGCTGTTTCCTAGATTGAAGTAGCCTTTCGTCGTCCTACCAAACAGAAAACCTAGACTCCCGCTTGGAAAATCTTCGTACGTTGTTAACCTCTTATTCTCCTCCTATCTCTTAGTTATTCTTGAATCGAGGAGGCGTGAGCCGCATGCGGGGAGACCCGCACGTACGGTTTTTAGGGGATCTGGTCGAAAGCTCTCGACTTGGATTATATATCCAAAGAGGTCCGCTCTCGGCCATTCCACACGCTGCCTAGCAAAGGCGTGGTTATCTGCACCCGACACCACCTATCCCATCGGATCAATCATCCTATCCTACTGCAGTTACATAAATGAATGGAAGTTAGGAAAATAGATATATAGTCACTTAAAGTTAAGAGACAGTTCTTTCCTATCGGTATACGTTTCTTCTTCTATTATCTTTATTTACACCTACACTTTCGCTGAGTCTAATGAGGCTCAAGTGCAGAGCCTTCCACTGTGGATCGAGACTACGCAAAGATAGAACACCATCAAAACTTCACTGACTTTATCATCATTAGGTATTTCGTTGACTGAATCCATCCATAAACCTAGACCCCGGCAACCTTCGTAACCAAAGCGTCACGACAACAAGTAGGGGAGCAAGGAGGAGCACGTAGGAATGCCCCAATGGTTAGAAGGGCCAACTATGTATCAAAATGGAAGCGTGCCAAGTCAATTGTGAGGAGAAAGGATAGGTGGTATTCATATACCAGTTATTCTGAGGCAAAACCAAAGGTAAAGATGGAAAGAAAAGGAAGTAAGTAGGAAAGTTTTGGTAAGGTCAGAGGAAGAAGCTGTATAAGGGAAGATAAGAATGGAATGCAATGCCTATCTTTTAAAAAAGAACTAGAAATGGGTTTACCTATCTAGTGGAATATCCTGACTATATCCTAATCTCCACCCATTCTTTTCCCTGCCACCACTTCCTCATCAAAGTCCAAGACCAAGTATTATCAATTCCCATCGAGAAAGCAAGCAATCTCCACTGGAATGGGAATAACAATCAAAGTCATCGTCAATAGGTTATCAAACTCGTTCGTACCTTTTCTAACCTCGTTGGCTTGGATTCATCTCTGTCTCAACTCTCTTCCCTTCGCGTACTTGTATGTCCCCCCCACTTTACTAATTGGTATGATGACCAATAAGAGGAAGTAAGATAGTCATACTAGCCGGAGCCCTAAACCGGCAACAGCAAGACCAACCAAAGAAATAGGAATAGAAAATATGACTCGATTGAACGTATCAATATACATTTCCTTTCTATCAACTAAAGTCCATTCGTTTCCTCTATAAAAATTAAATGGCAAGAACTCATACGAGACCTTGAAAGCTGTTTTTTCAAGTGTCAGTAGAGTAGCCTAGGGATTGGTCCCTGGTGATACAGTGAATATCAAACCATCAACAACTTGAAGAGTATCAATCCCACTTAGAAAATGAAAGAAAAGCAAACTCTCATAGTTCGAAGCCCAGCTCCAACTACTTCTTCGTAAGTGAGGTGAGGTACTTCTTTTGGTTTAATGAAAAAGAAAAAGATTACCGGCAATGATTCTGCTGCTATTCATCAAACGAAGCAACATCTTGGCAAGTAGCTTCATATGAAAGATCTTGGTCATCTAACTGTGATTGAAGTTTTTCGGTCTCCGGGTATGCATCTAACTCAGCAGAAGTACGCCATGGATCTTCTAAGCCGCCATGGAATGCTTCACAGGTTTACCTGTGTGACTCCATCTTAATGCCAAGCTGTATTCTCACAATGGTGAGCTGCTATAAGATCCATCGGCTTATAGGAGTATGTATGATATGTGGTCTCTAGTACTTTACTCTGACTCACCCAGGGATTTCATTTGCTTTTGGACTTGTAGACAAGTTTATACAGTCTCCTCGGGACTCTCATTTAGTAGCTGATAAACGTATTTTGAGATATCTAAAAGGTTGACTATTCTGGAAACCTTTCCATTACTGTCTATCCCTATTCTATTAGTCAAGCTTGGCAACCCCTACCTATGAAAGCGGAAGTAAGGTATTAATGCTGGTGATGTTACAGATCGCCGTTCACTACTGGCTTTTGCTTTTTCTTCGGTGACTCTAAACTATCTTGGAAGAGCAAGAGCTTGGCCCTTTCCCTGGCGCACTGCCATCAAATCTACTAGTCTTCCTCAAAGCCAATGGGATAGAGTTCCCTTTAGAGATTGGGTAGGGGCGGTTTTCTTGTGGTAGTAATTTCGAACATCTCTCATTTTCTCTTAGCGTGCACATGATGGTCCCAGACCTATTTGACCTACCGTTAGCTTTGCTAAAGCAGTACTACTAGGGTAAGGACAGGTGGCATAGCGCAGCCCTCACCGATGTGAGGTGGGGATGCCGGGATACGGCCCTGCCCTAACTACCGTGACTGGGTGGCACCTTTGTTTCGTGGCATGGGAAGGACGCGCGGCGATCACCCCAAAAGCCTTCGCTTGCTTGGAGGCATCTGGAGGCTCACGCAGAACAACCGGTGAGCAGAGCCAACCCCAACCATTACAGTCACGAGAGGCGCAGGCGTGACGTCCTGGAAGGGGGTATCCGTATTTATAGAAGCTTTAATTTTCGTGCTTATACTAATTGTCGGTTTAGTTTATGCATGGTGAAAAGGAGTAGATAGTTGGTGGATCGGGTCCTCGCATCATATTTTCTTCCAAAAGGCAGAATTTGGTACATATATGATTGAAGAACCCAACTGTAGTAGCTGTTCTCTTCCCTTCCATCGATTGAGCTTTATCTCGCTTAATTCAATATGGCCTTAGTAGACCGATTTTCATTCGACAACTCGATCGCTTCTTCCTTTGCTGGAATTGCCATCTTTGCTGCTCTTGGCTTCTGAATACCTTACAATAGCCCCATTGATCTTGGCTTGCTTCATTGCATTCATTAATTCTTTCTTTGATTCTTCAGGCTTCTTCCGATCCGCTTGACATCATTTCCCTCTACTCCAAGTATTCCAAAGTATGTTCTATAAGATTGCTTCGAAAGGCGCACGTGCCTGAAAAAACTTCCCCCAAAATAATGAGTCAAATGATTGCCCAAATCCCGACGCCAATAATCATCCCATTTTTGGATGACGAACTATCCGTCGGAGGGCGCAATCATGTCCGACTTCTCAACATACCGTTTGTTACATCTCTTTTTTTGGAACAACCCCTTTGTGTCTCCCAACCAATTCAAGACAGCAACTATTAAGATAGCCAAATCAACTGAGTAGAAACCCAAGATGCCGGCCCTTCTCTAATAGGGGACAAAACCCCAAAGGTAATTGCCCCATCTCTCTTCCACCATTTCCCGTGATATAGAGGCTAGCAAAATTCTTAAGGTGAAGGCGAATTTATTGATTTCATATTCAAAAAATGTAAATTGCCAGCTAGCTCTTCCCCTTTCCCGGCTCACTCATTATGCAAGAAAGCAACGGTTCAACGCTACACCACTTTTGCGTAAATTCCTTCCTGAGTCTCACTGCCACCTATTCTGTTGGGTTTCCTTGATAATCTTTGAGACCAATTTGACGGGCCTTCATTCGTGGGAGAACTGGGCCGTAATTGCGAAGCGAACTCTTTACATAACAAAACCCTCTCTCGCCGCATTTGGTAAGTGCACCGATAGGGAGTAGCGCATCTGTGAAGCTCATAGAGGATGCCCAGGGACAAGAAGACCCAGTGCACCTTCTTTCTTCAGCATCAGATGAGGTGAATGTGATTAGTCCCTTAGTGCGACGCCCCCCAGTCCAGGCATTGATTGATCTATATCACTTTAGAAGAAATGATATAAAAGTACTTACCTTCTCCTTGGTGAGTCGAAGTGGGGTTCCGTCCTCTCTTGCCTTGCGACCTAGGTCTTCTGTTTCTGGTTTTCCAGACTTTTTTCCCCAGTCTTCCATTTTTCAGCTTTTCATCCTACTCGAGCTACTCGGCTAACTCTGGTTCTTTCGAAGAAGACATTTATTTTAAAAGATAAATCAACACCTTGCTTGTCACAGTCCAGTTCCCCGGGATTTCTCCCTTCTCTATCAGACGAAGGAGATATACATTTAATTCAGAAGGGTAAGGGCTTGGCTTGACCCTATGTTCTCTCCTGGTCGGGTCGGAGGTGAAGACTGGCAAAGTTCATCATTCAGTGGTGGGGTGTTCATAGAAAAGAAGGCATTCCCCTTCCCCCCTTCGTCGGGTGGTGCTTGTCTGGGGGGTGTGCCACTAGAAATCAGGCTTGAAGCTCTCGCCTTACCAACGAGCCGACAAGTGACGGCTGTTGGTCTCTTCTTCTCAGAAAGACCATACTTTTTTTGGTCAGGTGGCATAAAAGGGAGAGTTGGTCGGGTTGAAAGCCTGGTTCCATGTGACTGAGTTGGGAAAGGGGGGCGAAGAGATCCGCAACTTGAACTTTGATCTTCGACTTGTACTTTCACTGTGGATCGTCAAAAAGGTAGTTTTCCTGCTTGCAGAAAGCCCTTTTCGACAATCTGCTTCATGAATGCTACATGAATACCATTTAATTGACTTGTGCCTGTTTAAACAGCCTCAGCTAATCCTATCTTTCTTTGATAAGAATCAATACGATCTTTATATGGTTCCTCTTCCGAATGAAATTCAATGGGATCCAGAGAAACCATGTCTTCATCCATAGGACGACTTAGTCGCATTCTTGGCTCTCTGGTTGAGCCGCTTTGTCCTTCCGAACAACCACAGCAACGTCATTCACCCGGAATCATTCGTCATGGTTGGGTTCTTGGTGCAGGGAAAAAGAGTAGCCATAGCTCCGGTCGTCCTTGCCAGCATTTATTACGGTTTGGGCGCTGTTGCCCAAGAGAAAGAGGTTACAGACCAGTGCAATGCGGAATTCCCGTCCACTACTTCTATGCATGGTTGGACCAGTCTTTTCCTAAGCTGTATATGAGATTGCCGCTTCCGCACCTGGGAAAGCTGAAAGATTATGCCCCGGAGATGCTTGCAATTAAGAACATTGAAGCTACTTCCAGCTGAATGAGGGCCACACAGCCGTCAACCCTACTGGAAGTGCTTTCGAGATCCAATCTCCTGGTCTTTCATTCACTATTCGAATGTCAAGACCAGTAGAAATGTACGACAGGTGGTCCCGTCCTTTCCTTTCCAACTAGTAGCTAGTAGCTCCATCGTTGATCTCCCATCTTCCCGAGTTAGTGGTTGAGTAATTTTTGGTAATTGACACCCGTCGCATTAGTTTCAATTAAGATGTCTGCGTGCTTTATTCTATCTATCAAAGTCATTCTTTGTCTATAGCTCGGGTCAGTCTTGATTTTCTCAAACCATTTACCTCCGAGTAGGCAAAGCAGCAGTGGTAGCATCAGTACCTGCACAGTCTTTTTTTTTACAATAAAGAAAGGTGAACTAGTAGATAGGGTTGAGTCAGTTGTTGATCCAAGAAGTGGTAGTAGCTTACCTTCCATATCAAGAGCTAGAAAGATTTCTGACCCATTTTCTGTCGTGAGATTGAGTTCCTTATCTAGAAGCATACTGAGATAGATAGTTATAGTGGCTTCCATACCTATCTTCGATAGAGCTCAGAGAATCTCAACCTATGACTAGTTGACCTCCATAAGAGCACCCGGTATGCTCCCAGGTACTTGTAATTATGATCCGTTTGCCAGAATTAAGGGGTCTTTCTGTGGAAACCTTCACGAAAATTATTACTTAGCTAGCTTCAGTTAGTAGTTAATTGATTAGTTTTCTGTTATGAACAAATCCAGTTAACTTATGTTAGCTTTGCTCTATGTATATCTCAGTATTTAATGTAACTCACTACTAATAATTTCAATTCAAGAATAAGTTTTCTCGCAAAGATTAACATTCTCAACCTCATAACAGCCAAACATATATTTATTAGTACCAAACATCCACGAGGTTAATAGCATTTACTTTCTTCTTAATCAGTGACTGTACGGAAAATAAAGGTGTGAACTGTCGAACCAATGGTCAGGCGACAAACAAATAATTCCTTATTTTTCAACAATAAATTGGTTTTCATATGATCATCACTACTCCATACAAGCCAGTCCAGGAAAAACATTTTCCTTTCAATTTTGAAGTCATTTTAGATTCATATAAGCATAATAATCTATGTTTAAAACCTTCATTTGTGTTCATTATTACTATCATATTCCAAACTAATCAATTAGTGTCAAGTGGAGATGCTCCACATATATATAAATACAGACAGATCCTCAGTCTGATCGATGTGAGATAGTGTAAAGAAGGAAGAATGATGTGTGAATTCCTTATCCTTCATTAACTCGAGAAGGAAGGAAGCTATATTATTTATATAGATGAGAATTATATATGAGCTAGCTTCAACTGTCAAAACAATTAAAGCCTTCGAGAAACCAATTGTTGGTTAGTTGTTAATCAGTCTGTTTAACAACTAACCAAACTACAACTAATGCTATCAACTTGATATAATTACATGTGAGAGTTATGGCAGCTAGGACAAGATAAAAGGACAGATGATCTTAGAAAACTAAGAAAGCTAAGTCATGACAGCTTGGCACTTCATTGCTGGCAGTCTGTTCACAGCTTGGCTAGCTGTTGATACTTAAGTTATTTAGCAATCCTTTGGTTTGTGATCTTCAGTTCAGAAGCTGAGGAAGATTTAGTGTGTTGCTTATCACACCCCCTCAAGTTGAAGGGGAAAATAGAGACCTTTAGCTTGCCTTTGAGATGTAGAAATCTAGGAGTGGATGCAACTTTTGTGAGTACATCTGCTACTTGTTCAGCAGATGGAACAAACCTGATGTCTAGAAGCTTTTGTTACACTTTGTCTCTAATAAGTGCACATTAAGCTCAATAATATTTTATCGTGCATGAAACACATGATTTGATGCTAAGGCTATTGCACTTCCGTCTAAAATACTAGGGGTATGAGTAGACTGCAACCCGAGTTCACCAAGAATGCTTTTAAAACCACTAAATTTCAGTTATTGTGTTAGCCAGGGATCCATACTCACTTTTAGTACTAGATCTAGAAATAATTTCTTATTTCCTAGAGGACCAGGACATAAGATTGTTCCGGTTGATTTCTGTTATCCAAATCATCTGCCCAGTCTGTATCAGTATAGGCTTGGATATTGAAAAATAATCGATAATTATTTATATATATAATTTCTGAAAATTATATTTATATATAAATTAATTAATTAATTAATAACACATAATTATCTCATAATTATGTACTTGCCTCGGAATAATATTTTTTTTGCAATTCAGTCAATTTCTCATGTCCTGAAATATTCACACTCTAAACTGCGTAGTATAAAGGTGACTTGGAGACATGGACCTATAATCTTAAGCTCCAGTAAACCAGATTATTAATTAAACTCTTTAATTAAATAATCTTATTTATTAATTCTATTATTACTCGACTATAAATATGAAATTGAACTCTTAGTCATTATAGAATGTATTTACAGAGTATTCTCATGTAGACAACTGATATAATAATTTTTTGTAGTTTTGTCCTCCATATATTGGTTCGTAAATTAGAACTGGTCAAAATTATCATTTTACCCCTAAATATATCTTGATCCTTAAGTACCACTAATCCACTAGTGAATGACTAACTTATAATCTTATTATAAATTTAAGCTCAATAACCATTTAGTTCCAGAATAAATACTTAAGAGAACCAATATACGGTCTGTGAGGAAACTTAGATTTTAAATCTTGCAAGATCATGTTCTCAGCTATCCATATCACTGAATCGCCAAAACAAAACTCACTAGCTTGTTTTACAAACAAATCTTAAGGAGTAAATCAAAAGATTCAGTAGACATGCATATGAGTTCATGATTACTCAGGATTTAGACTGATCTACATATGATCATCGAATTGATGTGTATTAAATTCTTATGATAAATGACACGTTGATAAAGATATTAATTTACATCAGTCCAGTCATATATAACCTCATTATATAAAGTGCATTCACTAAGATGTCTATATATATGAATGATCCGGATCTAGATCACACACATTCATAATGCTTAGTGAACCGTACTAGCAAACATTCATTAAAGATTTCATACTTTAATATGTTGCTGAAAATTTTATTCATGATATATGATCTTAATCCTCTCGTAGTAATACAAGGTCATAGTCTCATTAATGAACATGAAATTCTCATTAAATTTCATATCAAAATGTCAATACACATGCTTTGAGGGCATAACCCCCAACATATTTCACATTCCTTGAATGTGACATCTCTACTATTAAAAATCTTAGACTTATTAGAGTCAGAACACCACAACGTGTATCCTTTTACACCTTCAAGATACCTTATAAACATGCATCTCATTGCCCTTGGATCTATCTTGACTTCCTTGACATGTGCATAAGCCACACATCCAAATACCTTTAGATTGGTGAGTTGGAGGAGAGCCTGACTAAATCTCTTCTGTGTCTTAAAGTCCAAAGCTGCTGATGGACACCTATTTTATTAGGTGAGTTGTTGTGTTGGTTGCCTCTGCTCAGAACTTCTAGAGGAGATTTGCACTGGATAACATGCATCTCGCCCTTTCCACTAGAGTTCGGTTAATCCTATCTACCAGACCATTTTGCTGTGGAGTGTGAGGTACTGTCTTATGCCTAACAATGCCTTCATCTTTGTAAAACTTATTAAACTCTTCATTTAGGTACTCCAGGCCATCATCTGTCCTTAATTTCTTTACTTTCTTTCCAACTTGCAGTTCTATCATTTTTGTTTCAATCTCTGAATCTTTGGAAAGCCTCATTGGTTTTTAGGATTTAGACCCAGACTTTCTTAGAATAGTCATCTATGATAAAAATGAAATAGTTGCCTCCACTTAAGGATTCAGAGGTAGATGGCCCTCAGAGATCTGAATGTATGTAACTCAAGATCTCATATGGTCTGTGTGTTGTTGAGCTGAACTTCACCCTAGTTACTTTGCCATATATATTA
The DNA here is from genome assembly GCA_003255025.1 of Datisca glomerata. Taxonomy (NCBI): domain Eukaryota; kingdom Viridiplantae; phylum Streptophyta; class Magnoliopsida; order Cucurbitales; family Datiscaceae; genus Datisca; species Datisca glomerata. The sequence continues at coordinate 47,739 of QANY01010308.1, forward strand.
TGTTCATAGAACCTAAGTCTATCCAGCTTATCTCCATTTAGCAACCCTTATTTTTCAAGTTCTTGTAGGCCTCTTTCACGCACTGACCCAACCTTTTAGGCCATAAAGTTGGTTTATCAGTTTTTAAAACAGAAAGTGAAGTCACTACTCCAACCAGAGTACTACATTGGAGCACAAACATGCCATTATCGTTTACTCCTTTTTTCACTACCATGGATCCCATAGAAATCTTAAAAACTCCTTTATCTCATTTATAGGTGTATCCATTCTCATCTACGACTCTCAGTGAGATAAGATTTCTCTTGAATTAGGTACATACCTCACTTTTGTTAGAATCCTCTCTGAACCATCACGTGTTCTGATCTTGATGGAGCCTAAACTAGTGATCTTACACTCATTGTTGTCTCCTAATAGTACTTTCCCACCATCATGTTTAGTGAAGGTTTCAAAACCAGTCTCTATTTGGAGTCATATGGAAGGAACATCCAGAATCCATTGCTTATCTGAGTTTCTAGTCGCTACAACTAGGACATATGCACTTTCATACCCATCTTATACTACTGCAGAATCACCATTAACTCCTTCCTTCCCTTTTTCATCTTTCTTTCTTCTGGGACATAGTCTTCTAATATGACCTTCTTTATGGCAGTGAAAGAATCTTTCATTCTTTCCATTCTCAGCATTCCTGAATTTTGATCTTGATTTGCTTATGTTCCTGAAATCCTTCTTTTTTGCCCTTCCTCTAACTGACAAGCCCTCCCTAGTTGAATCCTTCTGTTCATGCTTCCTTTGTAGTTCTTTGGATTTCGATGCTCCCACTACATCTTCTAATGACAGTGTCTCCCTGCCATATTTGAAAACATCTACAAAGATCTCATATGACCTAGGTAAGGAGTGTAGTAGCACAAATGCTTTATCCTCATCATCATACTCGACTTGTATATTCTCTAGGTCATGACACAGTTTACTGAACTCATCAATGTGATCTTGAAGATTTTTGGCCTTTACCATCTTATAGGAGAAGAACTTGGCCTTAAGGCATAACCTGCTTGATAAAGTTTTGTCATATACAGACTCTCCAAACTTTTGCCACAAACTTTAATCCAAACTTTTGCAACTATTTTAATCTTGGTGATCTCTCTTAGGACTTTGTCACTTAAGCTCAATATTAATGTATTGTAACCCTTTTCATGATATCCTTTTTCTTCTCTTCAGAATAGCTTGCAAGCATTTTGTTTTCTCCTTCGAGTGCCTCATTCAGTCCCAGATTTCTCAAGAGTGCCAGCATCTTCATTTTTCAGATGGTAAAGTCATTTATGCCATCAAATTTATCTATGTCATGCTTGGTGGAGTAGTTTCCATATCATAAGCTTTTTTGGACAACTTTGATGAATTCTTGTATTACAATTTAACAATCTTGATATTTCAAGATTCTTTGAACTTTGAAGCTAACCTTTGCAAGATAACATTGGATTTGATACCGCTTTTATTGTGATTCTAACTAATATTGTGATGTTTTGCATGTTAGAAAACAATAAGAGTAAACGAGAAGAAGAAACATGAAAGTTTATATTGGTTCAGTTCTCTGAGAGAACATACATCCAGTTGCTAGCGTGCAAATCTATTATGATGAAGTCAACTTTATAGGAAATTACAAGGTATTCAAGCAGAAAGAAGAAAAAAATGAAAAAAATTTCCTCATAATCCTCGATTACAGGTAATAACAGAACCTCTTCAAGACTTTTTTAACTCTCTCTTTATCGAATGATCTCTCTCTTCTTTATCTGTTGTTGATTTTTTCTCTATGTGTTTGTTTCTTAATTCCTCATGGATCTGAATATATATGTTATGACTGAGTTGATGGAATATGGTAGTTATCGAGGTCCACATCAGTAGCATGACAGCTAGTGAAAATTGTCTATAAGCCTGTTGATGTGACTAACTTAAAATTGAGTCATAATACTATAAAATCTATATACCTTCCAATTTGGGAGGGTTTCAAACGCCCACACTTAGAAAGTATTTGAATATTTCAGGTATCCTCTTAAAATATAATAAAATTGTGGATTTCCCTTTTTTCTCATTTAATTCTTATAATGAAATTTTATTAATATTTTTAAATAGCTTTTAAAATGAAATATTTTATAATATTATGTGATTAGAAATCTGAATATCTGTAGTAATGAATTTCAAGATCATTTATACAACAAATATTTATTTTCAAGTCAATAATAATTTTTGCTAAATTTAATAAATTAAATATTATTATGTATGTGTTATCGAAAGGGAGTTTGAATAGGAGAAACTTTTGATTTCATTTTTACCCCTTTAAACATAGTACAAATTAGGGATTTCACATATTTTCTCATTTAATTCATATAATAAAATTTCATAAATGATTTATTTAAAATAGTTTGTAAAATCAAATAGTCTTATTATATTAGTCATTAGAAATGTGAATATATGTAAAGATGAATTTAGAGATATTTTAAACAACAAATATTTTTTAATCAATACTAATTTATTTGTTAAATTTAATAAATTTAATATTATACAATATTTATGATATCAAACAAATAAAAATTCATATAAACGAATTTAGAGATATAAATTAATATATTTTTTATTAAGAGAAATTATCTCTCAATATGATACAAGCACTTCTTGGGAATATGACAAATTAATTAAATACAATCATTTTCTATACTATTGAAAAATCAATGTTATTTTGTACGATTTCAACATTATTACTAAGCTAATGTACTTATTATTATATTTAAATATTTTTTATTATTTATTTGTAATGATTTTATGTGTTACTAATATAATGAACATTAAAAAAAGTTCAAAGAAAAGTTCCTTCATCGGAACAACTGAATAAAAAACATAATCTCCTATTTAAAAGTTATGCTTTAACCAAAACACATAGCATATATTATGGGAGAACTGTAAAAATGGTCCATTTCCTAGATCAAATTGTAAAAATGTCCAGAAAATTTTCTTATTGTAAAAATGGCTGAAAATATGGTATAAAATTTATTTCACTATGTATCTAGTGTGAGATTATCCTAGGTATTCTTCAACTATGAAATGTAAATAGAGTATGTGAGCTCCTAATAAAAAAATTATACAGAAATTTAAATAAAGTTCTTATTGATTTCAAATCCACATAGCTTGCAACATTCTTTAACTTAATTAAAATCGTTAGTGCTTTTAATGGGTTGTTATGATTTAGACTATCTCACAGAGAGATATCATTTTTTCAACATGATCTTAGGTCAACATGATCTCATTTTTTATGATAACAAATCGTTTCACAATAAACATTAATTTTATCAAGTAAAGAAATGTTCCCCTAAATATGTGCATCATTAATAAATCATCAAACAAAACTATACAATGTATCTCATATTTCTCAAACTTTGATATCATAAAAAATAAACAATAATAATAAGCATAGATACAACTATCAAGAAGTTCAAATTTCATAATTAAAGCACTCAAAGAGTGCAAAGTTTAAAACATAGATATGCACATGAGAGTTGACGTCCTTAACGTTGATTCATCATGAAACGTGACCTTCGTTGGATGCCGTCTCCATAGGGATTCCATGAGGACTGGATGAGAAACCTCCATGGGGTGCAGCCCCCATGGGGTGCGGCCTCCATGGTGACACTCATTGGGGTGCCGCCCCTGGTGACACCTGTACATGAGAGTTGACGTCCTCAATGTTGACTCACCGCGAAGCACGACCCTCACGGGATGCCGCCTCCATAGGGATGCTATGGGGGTTGAATGAGAAACCCTCGATGGGGTGCCGCCCCCATGGTGACACCCCATTAGGCGCCGCCCCCATGGTGACACCCCATAGAGCGTCGCCCCAATGGTGACCCCCCATAGGGCGCCGCCCCCATGATGACACTCATGTGGTGCCGCCCCTATGGAGACACCCATGGGGGTGCCGCACCCATGGTGACAACCATAAGGTATCTGGATCATCTCTGCAACACATGAAAATAATGACAACACACATTGAATGAAAGTATTGTTATGCTACTACGACATGTCATTACTTTACAAACCACTAAATTAAATGACAGAGACTTGAATGGACGTTTGGTTGTCTGGAAATGCTTGATGGGCTGTGGTCTAGTAGGATTAGGGGTGAGGCCATGCTGTATTGGAAATGATATACCTCTTATAGTATGGCCACTTTGAATACTAAGGGTGTGCTACCTTCCCACCGTAGGAAGAGGGTTTAGTACTAAGAGCTCCTTTTGAGAGGAGGCTTTGGGAGGATGCCGCCCCTGAGCCCCATCGGCTAGGCGCGCTCCTTCAAAGTTGTCCGAGGTCACGGCTACTCTACGAGTAGCCCTTGTAGTATCCATGGTACGCTTGGATACATGAGTACACTTGGATAGGCGAGCCCGTAACTAATCAAAGGTTTAGTTACGGTGGTCCCCCTCACGTCACTTATAAAAAGAGGTATTCTCCTTCATTTCAACAACAACAAAAACACTAGAGAGAGAAAGCACAATTCTCTTCCACATAGAGCATTTTTCACCCCCCCTCTTAAGTGTTCAAAGTTCTCCCCTTGTTCTCCCCTTTTACCTCACAGCATCCTCTCAGGTGTTCTCAAGCATTACTTCAGTTACTTTCTAGGGATTAGACCACTCTTGTACTCACCCTCACCATCTTTGTATCTACATTTAACGACTCCACTAGGGAAGTGGTTTAGCATTCTAGCCAGTGCTTCTTTCATTCTTCTTTTCTTTCTTGGAGAATCACTATGGTTGGACGTGGAAAAGGAAGGGTGGCACCATCGCACACGGAGGGAGATGGATGACAACTCAATGACGAACGTTGCCAAGAGTAGGAGAACACATTTCACGAACTACCACTGACCACTCCGCCCGCGCAAGCATAAGAGCGCTATGAATCTATTCAGGAGCTCCAAGCTTCTAACACAGAGATTAGGAGAATCACTGATACGCTTACCTCATATATCAATGCTTCTTCTTCACAACAACCACCACCATCACTACCATCCTTGGCCACATGCCCACAACCATCCTCTATCATAAGCGCTTAGCCAACCACTATCATGGGTGTTCTGCCATTCTCCGTTGCAGGTGCTTAACCACAAACAGTTTCTTAGAACCAAGCTCAACTGGATATCCAAGGTAATACTCAAACCATTGCACAAACTAGCGTTGTACCACCCCATCTACCTTTTATAATAGACGATTTACCTAGACCCACCGTCATTGTTGACCCCTCACCTCTGGAAATTTTCACTCCCATCGCTACCCCAGCTATCATGATAGCACAGACGAATCCCACCCCAAAACACAAAAATATCCACGTTGGGAGTAGCTCTTTCATTACCCAAGAAGCTATTTAGAAAATGCTTCAAGAAGAGATGGTGATAGTGTCTCTGAACGAGTCCGTTATTGACTTTAGGCCACTATATTCAGCTGAACTAGTCGTGACACCTTACCAGACGGACTACGCACTGCAAAAGTTTTGAAAATACAATAGTAGAAATGGGTGTGTCAAAGAGCACGTGACACGTTTCATTGACGACATGGAGCCCTATGACTATGATGAGTCCATGCATTTGAGGGACTTTTCCAAGTCATTGATGGAATGTGCCTACACCTGGTATGCAAGCTTAGCGCCTGAGTCGATCTTGATGTGGGCAAAGTTCTTTGTCATAGAGGAAAAGACTAGTATCTTGGACCTTGAATGGAAAAAACCCAATGATGAGCTTGTATCATACGTTCAACGGTTCAAGGAGAAATCCATGGATTCTCAAGAGGATTGTAAGGAGGAGGCCCTTGTGAACATGTGCATTTAAGGTATGCTGGACAATTACAAAGTCTACCTTGAGAATCTATAAATTATCACATTCTCCCGCTTGATAGAGGGGTCAAAGAGAACAAGCACTTATGTGCGTAAGACACGACAAGCAGAGAGAGGTGACCGCCACGACCGCCCTTAGAGGCCCTCCACATCACACTACCATCCTCAAGTAGCGGCCGCATAACCACAAGGGCGTGGTCGTAAGAGAGGTAGGGATGAGAGAAATGACCCACCACCTTTCCTTCGCACTGTGAATAAGGTGGAAGCACTATCAGATATGTGGATTAAGGATAAGAAAATTACCTTACCTTAGGTCACCATGTTCCCTACAAGGGAGGAAAGAAATCCCCAAATTTACCACAACGCACCACACCCAAGAATGTGAAATTCCCCAAAGTTCTTCGATGAGAAATTGAAGAAGTGTGAGATCATTATGGAAGATGTCGTACCCATGGATCCACCTCATTTCCCTTAGCATTCAAAATGTCAACATGATTAGTGCCGGCAGAATGAGATCTACATCATTTATTACTATGGTAGAGGAGGCAGATGAGGAATCAACCATAGCGGGGACGCCGCCTTTATAGACAAACTTTTAAACACAAGGAATTGTGAGAACTTTTTTGATACGCTTGGGTTGGATGATGTTTCATGGCGTCAAGTCTCCGAAACACTAATGGATGTCGCTCGACAAAATTATGCTCATATGAGTTGTTGGTTTACAAACCGCCCTTGAGTAGGATGGGTGGAATGAGAAGAGTAACATCACATTCACCAATGTTGACTTCCATGTCAAGAGAATGGGGCACAATCACCCCTCTATGTGGAGGCAATGGTCAATGGTGTGCATGCACCCCACGACATAGGCACTTGGTGAATTTCTTATGGCGTTAGCACTTGGTGAATTTCTTATGGTGTGGGTCCATTGAGGATTTTCTATGGTAGATGCACCTTGAGAATTTTCTATGGCAAAGGCGTTTGAAGGATTTTCTATGGTGTATAGACTTTATGAATTTTTCATGGTGAAGGCAATTAGTGAATTTTCATAGCATATGCACTTGTTGAATTTCTGATGACGTAGGAGCTTGGTGAATTTCCTATGGCATAGGCCCTTTGGTGATTTCCTATGGTGTAGGCATTGGGCACTTTATGAATTTTTCATAACGAATACATTTGGTGAATTTTCTATGGCATAGGCACTTGCAGATTTCCTTAAGGCAGAAGCCATTGGGTATTTCCTATGGTAGAGACACTTTGAGAATTTTCTATGATGGAGGTACTTTAAGGATTTCGAATGACAAAGACACTTTATGCATCTCCTATGGCATAGGCACTTTGTGGATTGACTATGGTGTAGGCAATTCGTCGATTTCTTATGGTGTAGGCACTTTGTGGATTTTCCATTATGTAGACACACTGTAAATTTTCTGTGGTGAATGCACTTAGCGAATTTCTTATGGTGTAGGCACTTGGTTCCTTCTGAGCAAAGCCGTTCTAAGGATTTCCCATGGCGTAGGCACTTTGTGAATTTTAGATGGTATAGGCACTCGGTGAATTTCCTAAGTCAAATGCCATTGTGAATTTCTATAGCATAAGCACTTAGTGAATTCCCTTTGGAAGAGGCTCATTGTAGATTTTTAATGGGGGCACTTTAGGGATGACATAGGAACTTAAAGTAATTTATATGGAAGATACACTTTAATTAATTCTTATGGCCTAGGCTTTTGGTGAATTTTCTAAGGCAGATGCACATTATAAATTTCTTAAGGCAGAGGCTCTTGGGGAATTTCCAAAGATAGATGCTCATTGCAAATTTCTTAAGGAATATGTATATTGTGAATTTCCTATGACCTCGACATTTTGTGAATTTCCTAAGATAGAGGTTCTTGGTGAATTTCCTAAGGTGCAACTTTTGGTGAACTTCCTAAGGTAGAGGTAGATTGTGATTTTCCTAGAGGCTTTTGTGAATTTCTAAGGTAGAGGCTCATCATGAATTTCCCATGGCGTAAGCACTTAGAGCTTCTTATGATAGAGGCAACTTGAGAACTCATATGATAGTGATGATTTTGGGTCCTCATATAACTGTTTTGTGTCCACTACAGTAGACACATTATGCCTTATCATCATGTAATACACATGGTAACAAGAAGCAATCATGCTTGGTGATTACAAGGGAGGTAATGCCATACATAGGGCTTTTACGCCTTTGTCATTGAGTAACGTCTATGGTAATGATGAGATCATCATGCTCGATGCTTACACAACTGCTATGCTTTTACAATTGTGTAACATGGTAATAACGAGTTATCATGCCTGATGCTTAAATAATCATAAAATATATAAATGTGAAAAAGAGCTTGCATTAGTCTAAAAATCCATCTCGTGATCCTTGGAGGCAACCTAGGCATGTACCCACCCATTTGCATAGTCCGCTCATAAACATTGTTTTTATTCCAAAAGGAATGGGAGAAAAGTGAACAACAACAACAACAAAATGATTCTTTTTGTTATTATGTCAAAAGAAAGGGGAGGAGTGACGGGAATGCTAAAGACATTCAAATATCTTGAATTTGAAAAAAATTAGTTTTCAAACTTTGCCGTTTGAAAGCATTATTTGCCGTACTTGGAGATGAATAAACATCTCTCTTCGACCAAGGCACCGCCTCATCACGAGATACATCATTTCAAGGATCAAGTAACCACGACCTCCGACATATCTAATGTACGATATAAGTAAAAGCAATCGTTTGCAAAATTTTCTATCATCACAAGTTTCCGTGATGGTGTTACTTGACAGAGGTAATTAGGAGCAAATCAATTTTTTCCTTTGTCACCTACACTAATGACCTGGCCTCTTTTAAACTCATCCATTGGTATATGGTCATATCCGTGATAATCGTTACAACAATACAAGAGGAACTTACAAGTGTATATATACATTGCTCAGGATCCGGGGATACAATCAACATGTGTTAGATATTCGAAACTACCTATACATGCTACATTGTGTTCAGTGGGGGCTATAAAATGATATGAACGGTGTGCAAAGACTTATTTGATGCATCACCTCGACTATGGGGCTCAGATTATGCTAAGTACTATAATCAATTGGTGCATACGGGAATTTGTGTATAAGTTCAATGATTCTACATCATACTTGCACATAGGGCTAAATGTACATGAGAGTTGATATCCCCAACGTTGACTCACTACAAAGCCTAGCCCTCGTAGGATGCCGCCCCTATAGGGATGACATGAGGGCTAGATAAGAAACGCTCATGGGGTGCCACCCCCATGGTGACACATGTACATGAGAGTTGACATCCTTAACGTAGACTCACCACGAAGCACGACCCTCATTGGATGTCGCCCTTATAGGGATGTTATAAGGGCTGGATGAGAACCCCCCCCCCTTTGTAAGGTGCCTCCCCCATGGTGATCGCCCCTATGGTATGGGGTGTCACCCCCATAGGGTGCCGCCCCAATGGTGACCACCAATGGGGTGCTGCTCCCATGGTGATGCCCCCATGGGGGTACCGCCCTCATGGTGACACACATGGGTGCATAGATCACCTCTACAACACATGAAAATACCGACAACACACCTTGGATGAAAGTATTGTTATGCTACTACAGTATGTTATTACTTCACAAACAACTAAGTTAAGTGACAAATACTTCATTGGATATATGGTTGTCTTCGATTGCTTGAGAGGTTATGGTCTGGTAGGATTATGGGTGAAGCTACGCTGTATTGGAAAGGGCATACCTCTTCTAATATGGCCACTTTGAATACTAAGAGTGTGCTACCTTCCCATCTTAGGAAGGGGGTTTAGTCCTAAGAGCTCCCTTTGAGAGGAGGCTTTGGGAAGGTGCCGCCCCTGAGCCCCATCGGCTAGGTGTGTTCCCTCAAAGTCCCTATTTCCACCTCAGCATGATTAGTCGAGGTTATACGCTTGGATAGGCGAGCCCATAACTAATAAAGGGATTAGTTATGGTTGTCCCTCTCATGTAACCTATAAAAGAAGGCTTCTCCTCCATTTGAACAACAAGAAAAACCTAGAGAGAGAGCACCATTCCCTTCCACGGAGTGCATTTGCCACCTTCCTTAAGTGTTAATAGTGCTCCTCATTCACCTCCCGACGTCCTCTCAAGTGTTCTTAGGCATTATTCCATTTACCTGCTAGAGATTAGACCACTCTTGTATTCACCCTCACCATATTTGTATCTATGAGATGCATATAAGTATGAAATTTATGCATAATGTGAAGGTGAATTAGGTGTATAATTTTGATGATAGGCCAAGATGGATTGGTAGTGATTGTGTTGTTGTAGTGTTGAACTTTTGAGTATGTAATGCGATGATATAATGAGATATATGTGGATGTTAATAAATTGGCCGAACCATGTTAAAAATATTGTTTAGTTATTACTTTATGCGACTTCCATTACAACACAAAACATAGGTACATTGGTGTATAACAGACTACTTGAGATATGGATAATATAGAAATGAGGCGTATTTGAGGGTATAAAGGTTGATTTAGCTGCAATTGTTAGGCTATTTCACTACCTTCGAAAGCGGTCAAGAAGCCTGTTGCTACCACTATTACAGTAAACAATCTGTGACAAATTGAGTCATACATTGTAGGCTTCATTAAGTTCAACTATGATGCAGCATATCAGAACTTCCCTAGTTGGTAAACCTATACTAGCTAATAGTACTACATAGTATGAACTGGTATCTATTAATGAGTGTTTTGAACTGGCTGTTGCTAAACGATGGAAGCAAATTGAGGTTTAATATATTTGTAAAGATGTCATGGAGCGGCTTAATAGAGGGCAATGTCTTCTGATTGGACAGCTGTGAGTTTTGCTGAAGAAGTGAAGGCAAAAATGTTGGTTTGAGGAGAGAAATATTAAGTGGGTGAAGTGTAACATTAATTCAGTTGCTGATGCTAGTATAAAATATAGTAAATGGTCGAAGCTCCTATAGTTTTGGTGTTCATAATCTTCCTTATAATATTGTAGCTCTCATGAATAGAGAAAAACTTATATATAAATGCGAGTTTTAGACCTTCTCAACTTTCGAAATACAAAATCTGAATTTTTTTAAAAGATATACCTTCAATCTACTTTTCAACTGTCAGTTGAATATTTGCAACATGTATACGTGTACATATAGTTGCCAATATCTAAAAGTATTTAAAATGCATGACAATATTTTAATTTTTTTTAAATATCCGATGTAAATCACTTTATGCGAAAGTTTTAAAGTAGATATATTTCAATTTCAACTAAAGAAAAGATATTTACACGGAGAATATCCTAAGAAACAATAATAAGCAGAAAAAAAACAGATGCCTAACCAACCTTACCCAAATATTTTGTCCGGCAAATTCAATTGTCTTAACATGGGCTGATTAAACCTTACAGTTCACGAAACAAAAATTAGCCCAAACAATTTTCTCTCTCACAAAAATAGCATCTCAATGAGAAAAGGAAGAAAAAAGTTTAGAGAGGGTCTAGAGAGAAATGGTCTCACCTCTCTCTAGATTCTTCTCTCTTCCGCAACCCTAGCCGCTAGTCCTTACTACTGGCTTCTCGCGGTGAGTCTAGTCCTCAGCTTGATAGAGCACAAGGCTAGGCTCCTTTTGTTTCTTCCGGAAGATGTAGGTGAGCGTCTGTTGAGGTCTGATGAGGCATGAGTTTTACGTCGGCTCCTCTTCGCCTTCTTCCTTTAAGCTTCAATCACCGAAAAATATGGCGATTTGGAGTGGGGGTGCTTCTGTTGGTACGCCAGATCTAGACGTTGTTCCAAATATGGTTTCCTCCTTTAGCGTGTGTAAGCTTCGCCAGATTCGGGAGCTTCATAAATGGGTTTTGATGCTGATTTTCGTGTTTGAGGTCGCCGACATTTCCTTCAGGGCTTTGTCCCAGATACAAGCAGAAGAAAGGTACTGGCCCCTATTCGAAGAATGGCCGCGCCTTTTTGTCGCCGGCTTGATTTCCCCCTGCTTTGTACCTTGTGGCTGCTCAAGGTCCTATTTCCCTTCACTTTCTTGCTTAGTTTCAGGGAAAGTCTCCAATTATGAGGTGAGAGATGTTCGGGACAAAAGAGTTATAGCAGGCGAGTCGTATCTCTGGGACTCAATCACTGTCGAGGGGGTTCTGATGAGATCTCTCATTTTGGTCGTTCTGTGTTATCATTCGTTGTTTTCAATCTTAGATTTGGCTGTTTAGTAGCTAAGATTTAGGTTCGTTATGTGTGGTGCACCTATTGTAGCTATTGAGGTCTTAGCTTGTGGTGGATTTTGTAGGTTTCGATAGATAGATTATCGTTACTATGCTCTATTTAGGTGTTGATCTCCTTGGTTTGGTTGTTCTATGTTTTTCCTTGCTGTGAGATTCATGTTGTATCTCATTTACGATTTATCTGCTTCAGATTGTCTTCTTTACTCCTTATTTTGGTAGTATAGTGTGTTTTTATTGAATATATAGCTTTGAGCTACAGCACTACACTGCGTGTTATTACCTGGGGTATGCTCCTTGTAACCAATACAATTCTTTTGGTTAATGTCGCAATGTGCCTACGACGCGGAGCGGCGATTGAAAATTTTTTTTTGAAGAAAAATAAATTCGGAGTCGCCACCAATCATTTTTAGGGTGTGTTTGGTCACCCAATTTTAAAATAAAAGTTTTGGTCTACGAAAACTCAAAATTGGTTTGTGGGTCATTTGTGTGTGGGGAAGGTATTAACACCCCACAACACCCATTGTTAAAATGGTTACCCAAATTTAATCAAATGCTCTCCAAATTATATTTTAAAATAAGATTAAAGAAATTTATTTTTGAATGTCCCATTTGGTACATTTTGCATCAAATGAACAAAATAAATGACCTTTAATGGGTGGTACAAACACCATTGAGAAATTATTTTTTGTTTTTTTATATTTTTTTAAACCAAAGCATTATTGGAGTTACTAACGGTATCATAAAGATAACACATCACCTCATTAGTTTGAGATATTTGGTATCCCAAAAATTTCAAAGTCCATCATCGGATTTTGTTTTAGTGAAAACTAAATAATGAAATTAACAAAATTTAAATCTAATTGTTATAGTTTTAATTTATGAACACTAATTCTGATGATAAAAGAATGAAACAATAATCACATTACAATCATGATGATATGAAAATAATATATGAATAATAAAAATGTATGATAAATTTAAAAAGAATATGTAAGGTGAAAATGAGGAAACGAAATATGAAACAAGTAAAAAGATATACGTAAACAAAATAAATTAAAACAAACAACAATATCTACTAGTAAAAGAGAATGGAAAAATAAACAAAAAAAGAAAAAGAAATAAAACACAAAAAAATCAAAGGGTATCACCCATTTTTCTTTAAACAGAGGGTGAAATCACAACAGAGAGTGATGTCACTCTCTGTTTTTTTTTCATTTTATTTTTTAAAGAATATATACATATATAATTATTTCATAAATAAGTTAATAATAAATCTTTTATGTGTAAATAAATTAATCTATGAAAAATACTTAATTTCATATATAATTGACATGTACATACTATTTTTGACTACATAGTCTACTAATTACCATTTTTATTTCTTCCCTCATTGCTAATCAAATAACAAGGAATGATTATGGATGGTAACAAGTTCACACAAGTGTCACTAAAGAAAAATTAATAAAACTTTCAAAATAGAATATTTTTTGTTTAGGATATAAATATACCCTTTTTTATTTTGAACTACGTAGTTCACTAATTACCATTTTTCTTTTTTTCTTCATTATAGGAATGATCATGGATAGTAACTTGTTCAAACAAGTATCACAAAACTAATGAACAAAAATTTAAAAAAAAGAAGAAGAAAAGACTTGTAAGAACATAAAAAAAATTCAAAACTTAAATATTTGCTCCTCTACTAACCTATTACCAATTTTGTCTCCGGAAACTATTATTTTAAAACAATATTTTCTTATTTTTTATTTCAGATCTTGTTTGCCATCAGTTTTTAATAATCTTAAATTCATATTTCTGGAAATCGGAATGAGTAAATTATTGACATGCTCAAAATGTAATGTTAATTATATTGACTCTAGTCTCATAGAGACTATTTTGATGATAATAAAATATTCTATATGTATTAATATTTATAATCAAGTTATAGAAAACTGAAAAATATTTATAATTAGAGGCGTAATGTGTTCGATTTTTCTTCTTTTATCCTCTTTAATGTTGGACGATTATTTATTCATTGTTAAAACTCAAATTACATAGCACATGCTCGCTCTAAGAGTGTCATACCGATCCACCAATTGGTATGAAAGCAAGAGTTGTTGATTGCAAAACTTCTATCGGTTTCTTATTTTATTTTACAATCAATGTTTTGTCATCATAAAAAATGGAGAGATTGTTGACTCTAGGTCTCGTAGAAACTATTTTGATGATGTAAAGTATTTTATGTATACTTATATTTATAATCAAGGTGAATACAATTGTAAAATATTGGTGTACATATGAGTATAAAGATGGAGTATATCGAAACTTCAAGCAACTATTTGTATAAGGTCTCAATCTTGGTCTCAAAAAATTCGTGGTAAAAGCTATATAATATCAAGTGATGAAACACCATAAAATAGTTTTTATAGGATTTCAGAAAAACCCTTAAAATCCATTTTTAAGGATTCGAAAAAGCTATAAAAAGTAAAAGCAAAACTAGAGAATCTGCATAAGCATTCATTCACCCATCACCAACGGTCATCCGCTCCTTGTCGTATGATCATGGACAACGGTCGTCCATTTTCCCATATATGACCGTGAAAGGATATATTTTTTTACACCTATAAATATAGAATCTTTTGTAGCTTTGAAGACATAACAATTGAGTACAAAACTGTTATACTTTGAGAAAATTTCTACATCATATTGTAAGAGTGAAATTTATATATCTACTCTTTAAGGGAGTTTTATTTGTATCTTGATTTATAAAAGAGAGGTGAGAGGCATGATTGTAACGTGTAGAAGCAATGAATGAAAGGTGTAATTGGTGCCTATGGAACTAATTGGTTGTAAAGGTTTAATTTTTACGCGTGAATAAAATTGTGATAGTAGATTCTTTACGGAGGAGTCCTGGAGCACAAACGTACAAGAGTATTGAACAACAAAAATCATTATGATTGATTCTTCCATTATCCTCTTTACATCATTGCACAATTATTTAATATCTTTATACATTTAGCTGCATTGATTCATTGCACTTATACTTGAAGATTGTTCATTTTTAAAACTCAAATCACCACAACACACTCCCCTCTATAGGTGTCATACCGATCCAACAAATTAAAGTCAATAATATTAATAATGTCAATAATATTGAATGTTTGATTATATAAACATCCTTTTTAGGTTGTTTTAATATATGGAGAGTCCTTATAATAATTTCAAACCCTATACTAGGACAACTAGTTTCATTGATCTGACATATAAGTCCAAAAAAAATTTTTCTTGGAAAAAGTTTAATAATGATGACCGGTGTATACTAATGTTTGAGAATATTATCAAAAAATTTCGTGGTAAAAGCTAAATAATGTCAAGTGATGAAACACCATAAAAGAGTTTTTATAGGATTTCAGAAAAACCCTTAAAATCCATTTTAAGGATTCGAAAAAGCTATAAAAAGTAAAATCAAAACTAGAGAATCTGCATAAGCATTCGTTCACCCACCATCAGTGGTCATCCGCTTCTTGTTGTATTATCATGGACAACGGTCGTCCGTTCTCCCCTATATGACCCTCAAAGGATATATTTTTTTCACCTATAAATATAGAATCTTTTGGAGTTTCGAAGGCATAACAATTGAGCATAAAACTGTTATACTTTGAGAAAATTTCTACATCATATTAAGAGAGCGAAATTTATGTATCTACTCTTTAAGGGAGGTTTATTTGTAGTCTCTTGATTGATAAAAGAGAGGTGAGAGGCATGATTGTACCCAGTAGCAGCAATGAATGAAAGGTGTAATTGGTGCATGTGGAACTAATTGGTTGTAAAGGTTTATTCTTTACCCGTGAACAAAACTGTAATGGTGGATTCTTTAAAGAGGAGTCATGGAGCATGGACGCACAAGAGTAATGAACGACAAAAATCATTATGTTTGATTCTTCCATTATCCTCTTTACATTATTGCACAATTATTTAACATCTTTATACATTTAGTTGCACTGATTCATTATATTTGGAGATTGTTCATTTTTAAAACTCAAATCACCACAACACACTCCCCTCTATAGGTGCCATACCGATCCAACAAATTAAAGTTAATAATATTAATAATGTCAATAATATTGAATGCTTGATTATATAAACTTCCTTTTTAGGTTGTTTTAATATATGGAGAGTCCTTATAATAATTTCAAACCCTATACTAGGACAACTAGTTTCATTGGTCTGACATACAAGTCCAACCGAATTTTTTCTTGGTAAAAGCTTAATAATGATGACCGGTGTATACAAATGTTTGAGAATATTGTCAAAAAAATTCGTGGTAAAAGCTAAATAATGTCAAGTGATGAAACACCGTAAAAGAGTTTTTATAGGATTTCAGAAAAACCCTTAAAATCTATTTTAAGGATTCCAAAAAGCTATAAAAAGAAAAAGCAAAACTAGAGAATCATCATAAGCATTCGTTAATCCATCATCAGTGGTCATCCGCTCCTTGTTGTATTATCATGGACAACGGTCGTCCGTTCTCCCCTATATGACCCTCAAAGGATATATTTTTTTCACCTATAAATATAAAATCTTTTGGAGTTTCGAAGGCATAACAATTTTGCATAAAACTGCTATACTTTGAGAAAATTTCTACATCATATTAAGAGAGCGAAATTTATGTATCTACTCTTTAAGGGAGGTTTATTTGTAGTCTCTTGATTGATAAAAGAGAGGTGAGAGGCATGATTGTACCCATTAGCAGCAATGAATGAAAGGTGTAATTGGTGCATGTGGAACTAATTGGTTGTAAAGGTTTATTCTTTACCCGTGAACAAAACTGTAATGGTGGATTCTTTAAAGAGGAGTCATGGAGCATGGACGGACAAGAGTAATGAACGACAAAAATCATTATGTTTGATTCTTCCATTATCCTCTTTACATTATTGCACAATTATTTAACATCTTTATACATTTAGTTGCACTGATTCATTATATTTGGAGATTGTTCATTTTTAAAACTCAAATCACCACAACACACTCCCCTCTATAGGTGCCATACCGATCCAACAAATTAAAGTCAATAATATTAATAATGTCAATAATATTGAATGCTTGATTATATAAACTTCCTTTTTAGGTTGTTTTAATATATGGAGAGTCCTTATAATAATTTCAAACCCTATACTAGGACAACTAGTTTCATTGGTCTGACATATAAGTCCAACCGAATTTTTTCTTGGTAAAAGCTTAATAATGATGACCGGTGTATACAAATGTTTGAAAATATTGTCAAAAAAATTCGTGGTAAAAGCTAAATAATGTCAAGTGATGAAACACCGTAAAAGAGTTTTTATAGGATTTCAGAAAAACCCTTAAAATCTATTTTAAGGATTCCAAAAAGCTATAAAAAGAAAAAGCAAAACTAGAGAATCATCATAAGCATTCGTTCATCCATCATCAGTGGTCATCCGCTCCTTGTTGTATTATCATGGACAACGGTCGTCCGTTCTCCCCTATATGACCCTCAAAGGATATATTTTTTTCACCTATAAATATAGAATCTTTTGGAGTTTCGAAGGCATAACAATTTTGCATAAAACTGTTATACTTTGAGAAAATTTCTACATCATATTAAGAGAGCGAAATTTATGTATCTACTCTTTAAGGGAGGTTTATTTGTAGTCTCTTGATGGATAAAAGAGAGGTGAGAGGCATGATTGTACCCAGTAGCAGCAATGAATGAAAGGTGTAATTGGTGCATGTGGAACTAATTGGTTGTAAAGGTTTATTCTTTACCCGTGAACAAAACTGTAATAGTGGATTCTTTAAAGAGGAGTCATGGAGCATGGACGCACAAGAGTACTGAACGACAAAAATCATTATGTTTGATTCTTCCATTATCCTCATTACATTATTGCACAATTATTTAACATCTTTATACATTTAGTTGCACTGATTCATTATACTTGGAGATTGTTCATTTTTAAAACTCAAATCACCAAAACACACTCCCCTCTATAGCATACCGATCCTACAAATTAAAGTCAATAATAGTAATAATGTCAATAATATTGAATGCTTGATTATATAAACTTCCTTTTTAGGTTGTTTTAATATATGGAGATTCCTTACAATAATTTCAAACCCTATACTAGGACAACTAGTTTCATTGATCTGACATATAAGTCCAACCGAAATTTTTCTTAGTAAAAGCTTAATAATGATTATCGGTGTATACAAATGTTTGAGAATATTGTCAAAAAATTTCGTGGTAAAAACTAAATAATGTCAAGTGATGAAACACCATAAAAGAGTTTTTATAGGATTTCAGAAAAATCCTTAAAATCCATTTTAAGGATTCGAAAAAGCTTTAAAAAGAAAAAGCAAAACTAGAGAATCTGCATAAGCATTCGTTCACCCATCACCAGTGTTCATCCGCTCCTTGTTGTATGATCATGGACAACGGTCGTCCGTTCTCCCCTATATGACCCTCAAAGAATATATTTTTTTCACCTATAAATATAGAATCTTTTGGAGTTTCGAAGGCATAACAATTGAGCATAAAACTGTTATACTTTGAGAAAATTTCTACAT
This sequence comes from Datisca glomerata, assembly GCA_003255025.1. Classification (NCBI taxonomy): domain Eukaryota; kingdom Viridiplantae; phylum Streptophyta; class Magnoliopsida; order Cucurbitales; family Datiscaceae; genus Datisca; species Datisca glomerata. The sequence goes on from QANY01010308.1 coordinate 66,441, forward strand.
CATATTAAGAGAGCGAAATTTATGTATCTACTCTTTAAGGGAGTTTTATTTGTAGTCTCTTGATTGATAAAAGAGAGGTGAGAGGCATGATTGTACCCAGTAGAAGCAATGAATGAAAGGTGTAATTGGTGCATGTGGAACTAATTGGTTGTAAAGGTTTATTCTTTACCCGTGAACAAAACTGTAATAGTGGATTCTTTAAAGAGGAGTCATGGAGCATGGACGCACAAGAGTACTGAACGACAATATGTTTGATTCTTCCATTATCCTCTTTACATTATTGCACAACTATTTAACATCTTTATACATTTAGTTGCACTGATTCATTATACTTGGAGAATGTTCATTTTTAAAACTCAAATCACCACAATACACTCCCCTCTATAGGTGCCATACCGATTCAAGAAATTAAAGTCAATAATATTAATAAATTCCATAATATTGAATGTTCGATTATATAAACTTCCTTTTTAGGTTGTTTTAATATATGGAGAGTCCTTATAATAATTTCAAATCCTATACTAGGACAACTAGTTTCATTGATCTAACATATAAGTCCAAATTTTTTTGTTACAAAATGCCTTTACTTTTTCTTTTTTGTTAAGATTTTTTTACATATAGATCAATATTATTTATTATATCTCAGATTTTATTTACTTATAAATGATAACCGGTGTATACAAAATGTTTGAGAATATGTGTAAAAATTGTTTTCTTTCCTTTTTGGTTAAATTTAAAATGGTTGAATCAATATGATGTAGCGGAAACCTCGACAAAACCCTAATAATACCAAAAGTTATTGAATCGCGCACGATTATCAGCAATTTTGTTGATTCACAAAGAATACCAAAAATTAAAAATAAAGGAGAATGATTTTCTCATAAAAATATCAAAACTACCTAAACTATCGAATAAAATGAATTTATATGGTTCTAGAAACCCTAAAAGTGCTTAAAACAGTATTTTTGGATCCAAAATTATGACCGAAACATCATCTCTATATTTTACTCCAATAGAAAATGTAACAAGAGCACGTTTAGAAACTGTTACCTCACCACATTTCTTAAACCAAGCTAGTTTGTAAGACTTGGGATGTTTCTCGGTCTTAATATTCAGCTTATGTACCACCTCTTCTAAAATTATATTTTCACAACTACCAGGATCAATCACGAAACGACACACCTTGCCCAGGATGGTACAAGTAGACAAAAAAATATGACTCCTCAACCAGCATCCTCCGGTACTATTTTAGGTGTCAAGTACGACCTCGTGACAGCCAGTGCAATCCTCACGTCTCCTGTAACATCCTCTCGTCATCTGGCTGTTCCTTGTTAAAACTTGGATGTTCAGTAATTTCTGCGTTCTCATCACCACCTTCATCCATTTCAGCAAACAATGCCCTCTTGCCAACCCTTTTACAATCAGACTGCCTATGCCCAGGTTCACCAGAAGCGAAACACTTCATGGTACTACTGCCCGCACCTTTGCTAAACTAAATTCCAATACCCTTACTACCTGTGCCACTAAATCCACTACCACCATTAGCATGGCGTAACTGTTTCTCCACCATCAAGGCTCTCTAATATGCCTCCGACACAGACACAAGATTGAACATGTTAAGGGTCCCCTAAATCTAAACCCTCAAACCCCCATCGTATAGTGCCACAACTGCTCATTTTTTTCTTGGATTCCATTTCTAGCCATCAATTGGTAAAACTCATTAGTATAATCATCCACCGAATTTGAACCGTGCTTCAAATTCTACAACCTTTTATACAAAATCTGGTGATAAATTATAAGGCGAAAATGCAGCTCGTAGACGTTTCTTCATCTTTTCCCAGGAAGAAATATTTGACTTGCCAAACCTACTACGAGATAGCTTCAATTTCTGCCACCATGCCGTAGCCCTCCCACACAATCTAATCACCACTAAAGGTACTCATTTGTTCTTTGGCACCCATTTGAACTCTAAAATCTCCTCAACAGTCGTTAACCAAACAAGGAACTCTTCAGCCTGAAGACTACCATGAAATTCTAGTATTCTGGTCCTCATACCAGCCTCCAACCATCTGTTGTCCTCTTCTGCTAGGATCTTTTTCCGCCTACGATGAATTTGTGGAATGTCCTCATTGTATTCTTCTCCTTCTTCCCCATATGTATCGTCTATCCAATCTCCCTGCCTGTTAAGATTTCACGGTTTAGAAGTATTCCTCCTATTATGATTCCTCATCATATTAGTCATCCTTTCAGTTAGCTGTTCCAACATCCATTCCATTAGTTGGTCCACAATATGCTTAATTCGATGTTTTAACTGAACACCATCATCACGCTCATAAACCTCCTCGACTCGCTGCTATTGCTATTGATTTCAACGTGGTGCCATGAATAATATGCATTAGTTTTAGCTTTGATACCAACTGATGTAGCGGAAATCTTAGACAAAACCTTAACAATAGTAAAAGTTATTGAATTGCACACGATTACTAGCAATTGATCTTCCAAAACCTGCTGAATCCTAAGATTACCAAGATTTAGATAACAATTTCGTTGATTCTCAAAGAATACCAAAAATTGGAAATAAAGGAGAATAATTTTCTCATAAAACTATCTAAAAAACTGAATAAGATGAATTTATACTGTTCTAGAAATCCTAAAACTTAAAAGAGATGAAAAATTATGAAAAACCTAAAATTACGAACAAAATAACTTCCAGGCCTCTGAAAGTACTTAAAACAGTATTTTTTGGACCAAAACTAGGTTACAACAAGTAAACTCAGTCGCACATGTAGATCTTCCAATAAGCTTCGATTTGATAACTTATGGTCCACGTGGTTCAACCCGAGTCAAAAGTTACGTCCTCGGAAGTTGATCTACGCGTGCACAATTCATTAGTTTCAGAAATTCTAAAACCGCACCGTCCGTATAGTTGGATAATATTTGGATAGTATCATTTTTAACATTTTATTGAAATCGAGAGAGCTCTATATAATAACTAAAACTAAATGACGTCTATGTTGACAAAATATAATTTTTGTAAGAACGGTCATATTTATGTTCCCAGCTCATAAGTGAAAGATAGAACATTGGACATAAGATATAATTCTTCAAGGAATTCAGACCTACTCAAATTAAAAAAAAATTGTTGTATTTTTAGAGTTTTTTACTTTTCGATTCCGCTCATTTGGCCCACATGATTCGAACTATCCCTCTATCGATTGTATGTTATGTGTTATAAGTCAGGCATGACTATCATCTGCGTACAAAAAATCTCAGCACTTGAAACAATAAGAAAATAGAAAAATTCTATGATACCGGTCTTTGTATGACACTCAATCAGTTTTGTGTACCTATAGGTACACTATGTATAACAAGTGAAGGTATAATACATGTATTAGGTATATCAAATATTTTAAAAGTATCTCAAATGTATTATACCTCCAATGCGTTTATTGTACCTATCCCGGTATCATAGTGTACCATACTAAAGAAACTCCCTTATCAATTATTATATTCTTAAAATCTGACATTAATAGCATGTTTACTTACTGAATTTGGATAATACTACGAAATTTGACTTGTAATCCCAATCAAATGTTTATTAAAAAAATTTATGTGGGCACATCACATTGTTGGATTTGACATCTAATTTTTTAGGGATTTGTAATCCAATTAAAAAGAAGATATCATAATCTAAATATTTGTTGGATTTAATGTGTAAAGTAAAAAATATCTATTTTAAGTAGTCACTCAAACCAAGAATCTATTAATTGAAAGGTATTATAGTAAACTTATATAATATAACATAATCATCTCAACATAATTCAAATTCATTGTAAGCACAATGTTAATCCTGAATCTAAATTTTGGATCTAAATCTAAATCCTTAATGTAAAACCTCAATTCAAATATTCAATCCAAAATTTTTGTAAACATGTCCTAAATCATATCCATACTATATATAATCACATTTATACTATATTTGAAAGGGTCTAATGGGAGAAACTTTTAATTTGACTACTACATCCTTACATAATTTTTTTCATTTCAATCTTAGACATAAAATTATTAAAATAGTTATCTATATTATATATAAATAGGGCTAAGAGGGGAGAAATATTATTGGATATCAATCTCTCACTATTTCATAGAATTCCTTAATTTCGCTTCATAAATATTAAGATAAAATAGTAATAATTTGAAATTAATGATTAATAACACTTTTAAATTTTAAGATGATATTGCTAGTACTATATATAATTGAGGCTTGAAATATTTTTGGACTTCTTTATCCAACTAATTTTAATCTAATTCTAATTTTACCACTATAATATTGACGAAAACATTAAAATGAAACATTTACTAGCTTCTTCATGTCAAAATCAAATAGTTCGTGGCCTTATTTAATCAGATTCATAGATTGAATTTCATAAATCAATTTAAAATTACATATATATCATAACATATATTTATATGTGTGCAAAGCAATATATTTGTCATATTAGTCGTAACTAGAATGTTTATACAAAAAATAGGATTCACAAAACATAGAAAATGCAATATGATTATTTCTTATTTTGTTTCAATTCAGTCTCTATCAAAATAAAACTGGACTACTGATTCTATTAAAATCACATATAGAGATATGTGTTCAAGAACAGAGTAACTAATTTTAAAAGGCATAATCAAATAATAGCTCACAACTTTGATAAAAAAAAACAGTACATCTCAACAGAAAATAGTAATTTAGTTGATTTTCTAAATTTTATTTTAATTCTCGCTCATTTTTGTGTTTAAAATAGTTGTAATATTAGACACTCTAATATCGTGCTTTTGTATTAAAATTTAAAAAAAAACTATAAAATAATCCCACTAATTTTTGTTTCGTCGATTAAACGTGGTTGACGACTATTTACCTTTTGTTTCATGAAATTAAGGTAAATAAACTGTTTTCATGAACGTGGTTGACGACTATTTACCCATTGAACGTGGTTGACGACTATTTACCTATTGAACGTGGTTGACGACTATTTCCATGAAATTATGATAAATAAACTGGAAACCTATTTATTTTCAGGATTTCAAATTCTTGTTCATTTAATTATTGATTGTTGAAGACTATTTACCTTCTTTGTTTACCATTTTAGGCGGGATTGCAAGAATATGGAAATTTAAAATTGATGTATTTGTAGTTATTGATATTTTCGGCGAGATTTTTTGTTTTTTATTTAATTTTAGAACCTCATCAATTAGTTGATTGTTAAAGGATTATGTTGAGGTTGATTTGTAGGGATTTCGAAATTTTAAATATTTTATGATAATATCTTAGATTATTTTTTATTTTTTTTAAACAATTAATCTTTTATTATCTCATCGTTCAACTTTTATTTAGAATTTCGGTAATATTTCATTGATTTCACGAATTACAATATTTAGATTTTAGTTTTTTTATTTTCTAAATCGAATGACTTACATTTTTTTATTAAATTGACATAAAAAGATGGATATTGAAGCTGATTTACTCTTATATTGATAGTTGGACGTTTTTTTTTTTCAAACTTTAATTTCATTACGAAATAATGTTTTATATTTATTGTTTATAATTTATTCCTAAACAAGTTTAAACGTATTTCTAAATTATCATTTATTACAGTAGTTTTTGATAATGTGGTAAATTTAAATTTTAAATTTTAAAAATATATAATTTTTTTAATTATAAATATATAGACTGGTATATCAATAACTTTCATTCGATTTATCAATATTTACAATATAGTTACTTTATATAGATTAAGGAAATTATGGTCTAAATTTATTGTTCGTTTTGAAAACCTACTATTTACCTAAAATTTTTAAAACCCGATTATTTCTTAACATACTACTAGTAAACTTATCTATATTGAAATTTTTTCCTTTGCTTGTGAAATTAATTAATTAATTGCATAAATTGTTTATCCGTTAGTTTTCCGTTATTGGGTTCTTTAATTAGTGGTTTGCTAACACTTTTGTTTTTCGGTCCAATTGTTTAGGAACAACAAATGCTTCAACAAAATAAACAAGGTGGCAATTTGGCAACGCGGTTGAGGTCCCATACAAGTCTTAATATTTATCTATTTAAGACGCTTGGAAGAGAACTTAAATATTGGTGAAGTATTTAGTGGACGTCGGCGGGGGACAATTCGATACTAATAATCATTGCGGAAGTGAAAGTTAAGAATCTCATTGTGGAAACCAAAGATAATAATGTATTGTATAACATTCTGATGTTATAAGGACTACCTCATAACTTTTATCACTAGTATAATGCTTATACATTGAGTTGTAATTTGTATAGCTCTAGAAAAAATATCGATTCGTAATGTTTTACATTCCACCCTCCAATCAAACAAACAAAGCCTTAAAGTTAAAGCTATGTCTCTTACATTTCTCATTTGCACCACAACATTCTTGTCCATCCTCCTCTACTTCCTCCTCGCACGGAGGCCCAGCCACCGACTTCCCCTCCCTCCAGGCCCCAGACCATGGCCTCTTCTTGGAAACTTTCCCCATTTGGGCTCTGCCGCTCACCAGGCAACTGCCGCACTGGCGCGCGTCTATGGCCCCGCTCATGCACCTCAGCTTGGGGTTTGTCGATGTCGTAGTGGTGGCCTCGGCGTCCTGGCGGCTCAGTTCTTGAAATGCCAAGATGCTAATTTCGAGCCGCCCACCCGACGCTGGCACCACATATGTGGCTTAAAATTATCAGGACCTTGTGTTTGCACCCTATGGTCCACGGTGGCGCATGCTCCGTAAAATCAACTCCGTTCACCTCTTCTCCGGCCAGGACCTTGACGATTTCGGATATGTTCGCCAGGCCAATAGCCAACCATAAAAGGATTTAAGATTTCTTTTCACTCTCTTGACATGTTCTTAGTTTCATTGCCCATAAAAGAATTTATTTTCTGTCAAAGATGCGACACACAACATGAGGTTTCAACTTTATTTTCGAACTTAAAAATCTCACATATAGTTATTTTACTTAAAAAATTAGTTGACCATAAAAAGATTTCAAAATTGACCATAAAAGGATTTCAAATCTAAAGTTTTTAGATAAAATGGGTTATCGATTATTTTTAATATTACAAACCAATTCGGTTCGGTTTGATCGGTTCTTGAAAATTTTGTACACCCCTAACTCGTAACTTAATGCAAAAGGTAAGAATATCGATGGAAATAATAGTTTATGTTTTCTTTATATGAGACACCAACTATCATTCTTTCATATCGTCTCTCTTTCAAAATATATATATATATATATATATATATATATACTACATTATGTGTTATTAACTATTCAATTTATATTTGCTAAATGAAGCTTGTGATCAATAAGTTTGAAGCTACCGTTGATGAGTTAAAGTCAATAGACTTTGAGTTGAAATCTATTCAATCAAAAAGTAAACAGGTTGTACCAGAGAAGGGTGAGGCTCAACGCGATGACAATGAGTTTGAAGATATTTTGAACCGTAAAAAGAAAAAAATACCATCGTCATCGTCAATTGAGTCTAGGTTGGACTAGATAAAGGAGAGATTTTTCTTGGAGATTGGAAAGATAAACTCAAAGTTGGATTAGTTATTGAGCATTTTGAAGGTTGAGGTAATAATAAATTATTGATAGTCATTAAAGATTTTATATGGTATTTTGAATATATATACTTCTATAATTTATTTACTTTTATTGATTTGATTTTACTATTATTTAAGGAAAATATTGGCTAAGAACGTGGATGTGCAACAAAAGGATCCACAAGAAGGAACAAATCAACATAAATGAACTGAAGACGAAGGTGATTTACTGAATCTGAGTTTGGACGACTTGGAGGTAATTTATTGATAGCTTATTGATATAATTATTGAATATCATATTGATTAGTATAAATATATTTCATTATCATTTTATTGTCTGCGTTACTAAATTGTTTTAAACACAGGTTGAAACTGTTGTTCAGCGAGTTGTTGAGGATCTTATTCCGCCAACCATTCAACCAAAAATTTCATATGTTGTTCAACCTACTATTAAGACATGTGTCCCGCCTATTAAGACATCAACCATCAATCAATCACCAGCAAAAAGGGTTCCATTGATCAGGCAATGCAAGGGGAAGGGTGTTGATGTAGCTAAATTTGTAGGAAAGCGACAAAAGAAGAAGAAAGAAGAACTAAGTATGGCAATCATTCTGCATCCAGTAGCTTTCACACCTCCTAATTTTCACATAATCACACAAATATAAGAAGTGGATGAGTAGCCATTTGGACATTTAGCTATTGATATTGGTTGAAAGAAATAACTTTTTTGTAAGATTACAATGTGTGTTGGATTTGTTTCTTTGATGGTCTCTATATATGGTAGTAATTATGTAATGAACAATTATGTGAATCTTCTCTTTGAACATGCTTGTTTTTTGTGAATAAATATTTTGATCAACAGATAACGGATTAATATCTTTATAAATCTTTCATTGACTATATTGACAAATGTTCATAATGAATATACTTGCCTTAGTTTTTTAAGTGTAAGTAATGTAAACTAATCCTAATATATATTGTCCTAAAATAAATACACATTGTGCAAAATGTTATTGTGACATTAGGTATATCAATGATGTGGTTGTTTTGGCGATTTTTTTTAGTTAAAACAATTCCAAAACAGATTCAGTAATCAAGTAATTTGAGACAATTAGTGTGTGTGTGTGTGTATATATATATATATATATATATATATATATATANAGGAGAAAAAGAAGAACATAAATAGCAATAATAATAGTCTTTCATCATGAAATACAAAGAGCTCAAATCTAATTTCTACTTTTTGTTTCTTCGACTGATTACTTGTCGAAGCGACTGGGTTCTTGCATCTCTTACGATTGTGTCCGACCATTAGACACTTCTGACACTTCACCTTATTAACTTCATCTATCGATGGTATCCTCTGCTTCTTAGGTCTATCAGCTGAACGTTTATTTTTAGGTGGAAGTATATGATGCATTTGAACGTCTTCAGGAATATTGCCTTGATTATTTTTCTGAGAGGATGCACCAAACCATCGTATGTTGCATCCAGCTCGATCTTTAAATAATATGGAGATGCGTACAAGTACGGATTAAGGTGCCTTTTAGCCATTGCAACTAGAGCATGTGTCCATGGCATTGCATCTATATCCTATCTTCGACACGTGCATCATTTATTTGTTAATTATACAATACATATTCAATCACCGTCAACCAGCTGAAACTCATGCATGTCAATGGCGATGACCTGCAAAAAAAGACATTTCATAAATTAGTATATGAACTATTGTTTATTTATTTTTGCTAATTCATTAAAAATAAGAAATTTAAATTTAAACAGGCTTACAGTCATTGTCCGCGAACGTTTCATCTACTTACATAGACGCTTTTCAGCCCATTGAGTTAATGTCGTGATCATATAACTAGATGCTACTCGACGCTCATAAAACCATCTTTGATAAATTTGCCTCAGAAATTCAATAAAAAATGTAATAGGTAAACCACGAGCATCTTTCAATACATTATTGAGGTTTTCTAATATATTTGTTGTCATGACATTATATCGATGACTAACAAAATGAGATCGAGCCTATTTTTCAAACCAAACACCTTTAAGGTATGTGCGAATTGAAGGGTAAATAAATTCTAGAGCATGCATATTGATTACAATATCTTCAACCGTATATGATTTTGCACATCGATAGAAAATTGGGTCCACAGTTGAGTTTTTATATTTGGACTTGACATTAAAGAGTAGATGTTGTATACAGAGACCGTGAACAGGTTCTGAAAACCATTTTGACACTGTCATTGGAATGTTATTGTGTCCATCAGATATAATTACTAGATTTTCTCTATCGCCAATTACTTCCTTCAATATTTTAAAAAACCATCTCCAAGACAAATCATTTTCTCAATCTACCACAACAAATGCCATTGAGAAAATTTGATTATTATCATCCAACAATGATGCAGTTAAAAGCGTACTGAGATATTTATTCATTAAAAATGTACCATCAACTGAAACCACAGGTCTACAAGCCAGCCTTTCAAGCACCCAAACACATGAAAATGTATTTGAACATTCCATTCTTATTGTTCTGAATAATTGTCACAGTACCTACAAAAAAATAAAGTAAATCAGGTATATCGAACGTGTAATTAAAATGATATACTGAAGAAATTAAATACCGAGATTTTTTTGTTTCAAAGCATAACAATACGATGGTAGTCTTCCGTACAATTCTTCTGGAGTACCTCGAAGCAAATCCAATTCATTTTGTTTTGCTTTCCATGCTTTGTAGTAGATAATAGTAACTTCATGCTTCAATCGCATGTGATCAATGATATTTTTAGGTGCGGTCCGATCTCATATGTCATTCCTATATTTACCATTGATACATTGACCAACAATGTCTGATGTTACTTGACGATGACCACACTGAATAAATTCTACCGAACAGTTGTGCTCCTTAATATATGCCTAAACCATACAAAGCGGACCACTTCTGTATGTTGATGCCCGAAAAAATCACTTGCATTGGTCATTGACACACCGCACATTCATTCTTTCCCGATTAGACGTTTCAACCTAAACTTAAAATTCCCTTTCAACGCAGTATTTATCTTTAAACAATGACTTCTTCTTAATGTCAAAATTATTAGGGACATTTTCTAAATCAACTAGAGGAATAAAAATGGCATAATCTTTATCATGATCGCATTCTATTAAGTCTGATTGATTGTTCCCTCTATGTATCAAACTTTAAAACTCACAAGATTGATCAATAAGAAAACTAGATATGTCAACAATTAATGGAAAGTTAACTCCATTATCATTCCTAATGAGGGAAACGTACCATTCAACATCCTGATCTGATTTTATTTCAACATTGGTAGATGAAGTATTGCCAAATTACAGTCTGACAGTAAATTCAAACTTGTTGATATCAACCAATATGAATTTCATATTGATATCAACCAAAAAAGGTTTTGATCGAAAGTCAACATATGATCTTGATTCATCACATCTCCATCATACATTAAAATCGTGGGGATCTTTGATATTCATGAAATTAATTTTATTTATGAAATAATCAATAAAATAGTTTAAAATTATGGATTTAATCTATAAAAATAAAAAATATTCTCAATTAATAATATAATGACACAAAAACATTGAATACTAACATTCCATCAAACTAAAAATAAACACGAACACAATAGTTGCATATTAAAAAATTCTAAAAAAAACTCAGCCAAAACTATGCAAATCCTTGGATACTGAAAACTGCCTAAATAATCTTCTGACAACCATATTCACTCAATGAAACGATATGTTGTTTGACTAAAATATTTTAAAAAATTATTGTTCGAGTTACAGAGGATGAAGATATCAATGAATGTCAAAGAGTGATAAAATTGATATTGCGTGAAGTGAGGAAGATGAAATTTGAATTAGGATGCAAGTCGACTAAACTAATACCAGAATTAGCTAAAATAAAAAAGATTTAGCTAAAACCAAACATTATCATTCGATTATGGAAAATAATATTTTTTCATAACCAAAAATCAATTATTATAGATATACATTTAAAAATAGAATCTTATTGATTGTAACTAAATAAAAAAATAATCTATAAATTATTAAATAATAAATGTGCAGCCACCTAAGATATCATGTCGTAACAAACTATTGAGGGTAAAGTTGTCAACGAAAAAGTAAGGTAAACGAACCGATGACGTGACATCAGTAAAACTACTATTAACCCTAAAAAATTGAGTCATATCTTAATAACCTTGTGTAATTTTATAAAAATAAACCCACTCACTATAATCTCCCTTCCTTTTATTAGAAACTGAGATGGCCCAATCTAGTTGCCAACAAAACAGCTCAATTTCGGCTTATAGCTTCTTTATGTCAAGGAAGCCCACGTCTCCTCCATTAAGAGGGACGTCCCAACACATCTTCTGATTTTTTCTTTTTACTTTTGCATTACAAAGAAATCAATATCAAATTAATTGCACAAGTTCTTCATTTTTATGAGTTCAAATATTTTATGCAACATTGAAAGTAAAACTAAGGAAACAATGTTGATTTAAAAAATATTGAAATTGAATATGGTAATAGTACTCAAACAATGTTTTAGTATAATTTTTTTGAAAACTCGTTCAATGACAGCTTTTAAGTTGTCTGTATTAAACAAATAATGAGCTTTTTAGTATTTTTTTTCAATGCATCCTCATATATAAAGCTGGATTCTCCACTTCTTTTAATTCATAATGGAAATTGTGAGTGTACATGCCATGGGGTCGCGATCGACCACTTCACATGAGCACTTCGTGTGTTGTCTCTCATGAGTGCAAAAACCTCACTGTTTCCACCTTACTCTTCATTGTTGGGACTCATCCCCAGTCCCTATCCAACAACAAATAAATTATGAATACAATGACCCTTCCCAAGTAGTAGCCAGTTGGGTCATGCTAGCAAGGGGCAATTATATTGTGACTGTCTCTCTTAATGAGTGACACAAGTTAGTTTATGATAAAAGTAAGTCTCAGTGTCTTGAACTATCAGTAGTTCTATGTATAAAATTGGGAGAGTCACATTGTGGCCGTCAGTCAATAATTTTTTTCTGTTACAAGACAGTTATTGTATTGTATAAGAAAAAATTACATTTAGATCATCCTACATGGAGCTCACAAAAAGTAATCTAAGGGACAGTTTGACTCTTTGTACGGTACAATAATTATAGTGTAGACATACAACTTGTTGTCCTCATGGACATTAAGGCTTTTATCTAAAACCCTAATGACTTGGTAGAATTTTGAGGACTTTGTCATGAATGAAGATAAAATAGAAATAGAAAAAAAAATAAGAAATAGAATATTGTCTTTTGCATCTGTGTTTCCTCAAGCTAACGAGTAATGACGCTAGCATCTCTTTAACTGGTGTGGTCACGTTAGTGATAAGTGGCAGAAAGAAGATGTTTCTCAAAACTTAATGAAGTCAATTCACGTGAAATTTAGTTAGATGTTTTACATATAACAATTAAATGTTTATATCGAATAATATTTATATTAATAACTAACATCTCTATGTGGATAGATAAAATTGGAATTTTTTTTGTCATAGGAAAATGTGATAGCTTGGATTGAAAATATTTTTAAATTTTAGTTTGATTACATTTTATACTTCTGATAGATGCTGGTAATCTATTGCCACCATCTAAGTATAAGAAAGAAAGAGTCACGAGTATATGTTTGACGCTAATGTGGTTCTTAACTCCAACACTCAAATTAGCAATAACATTTTAGCAAAGTAATAGATATTAAGAATACTGTATGAATGAGTTACACCTTATATTTACAGAAAAAAAATTGTAGGTTTTACATAGTGGGTCAAAAAGTTCGGGTCGAGTATGAGATAAATTCGTTCGTTTTTAGATTTGTGAGCTGAGATCTGAGACCAAACGATTCTGGACCTACACGCCCCATGTTTATGTTTGTCCATATATGAAAAAATAACTATCATGGCATGTTTACTTTATGGATTTGGATTACAAATCCTAAGGTTTTGGATTTATAATCCAAAGTCATGTTTACTAAAATTAGATTAAAAATTTTATGTGGGACCCACCACATAATTGAATTTAAAATTCATATTTTTATGGATTTGTAATCCAATCAAAATGGAAGATTACAAATTCTAATCCACATCTATGTTGGTTTTAATGTTAAAGGTAAAAAATATACTTTTTTGAAGTTATCAAATTATAGTGTCATTTTACTCTCTAAATAAAGATGACAAAAATATATATGAGTAAAAATACATGTTCTTTCAGGCCTGACCCGACATGTGACTCGTCCGTTTCCCTAACTCAACCCGTGACTCGTCCCGACCCGTGTCCCACTCGACCCCGACTCCCCAACCTGACCCAGTCCAACTCTCGACCCGACCCATGACTCTGACCTGACTCCCCAACCTCAACCCGACCTCTTGACCCGGCCTCCTGACCTCGTGTTCCCAACCCGCCCCGACTTGTGACCCATCCCGACCCCGACTCCTTAACACGACCCAACCCAACCCGACTCGTTCCCCCAACCTCATATCTCATCCGACCCGACCTCCAGACCACGGCTCCCTGACCTGACTTCCCAAACCGTCCCGATCCATATACTCGATCCGACTCGTGACCCCGACCCAACTCTCATACATGTCCCAACCTGACACCCCGACCTGTATCCCCACCTGACCACGACTCCCCAGCGCCCGACCTCGTGTCCTTAACCTGTGTCACGCCCGAACTCGTGACCTCAGCTCGTCTCAACCCATGTGTCTGCCCCAACCCGTGTACCAGACCCGAGACTCGTCCCGAGACTCGTCCCCACTCCCCGACATGTCCCGACCTTTCCTCGACTCGACTCCATGACCCCTGACTCGTGTCCCACCCAGCCCCTTCTCCCCAACCCAACCCTGACTCCTGATCTCATGTGCCCGACTCGACCCGACATGTGTTCCTGGCCCATCTTGTGTCCCACCCAAACCTGGTTCCCCAACCCGACCACGGCTCACCGACCCGACTCCCGGCCTGTCCCGACCAGTGTCCCAAAGTCGACTCCTGACTTGTCTCATCTCCTCTAGTGCACACTCTTAACGATTATGAGTCTATACAGCTCGACCAAGTCTAGTTGCTAAAGTATGAGGATAATGCTATATCTACATCTAAATATCATAAAAGAGTAACATTTTTATTTGAAAGGTATCATGGTAAACTTATATAATATAACATAATCTAAATCATTTAATCTAAATATTCAAATTTATAGTAAACACAAAATTACAAATCATAAATCTAAATCCTAAATCCAAACCATTAATCTAAATCCTCAATTCAAATCTTTAACCTAAAATTTAGTAAACATGCCATCAACCCTTGAATTCTAGTTATACTATTGGCCATTTCTGTGCATGAACTTATGGAGGTATATCTCTACCTTTTTAAGGGATTATTATTTTAGATCATATTTGGATCTTGAAAAATGAAAATGAGACAAAAAGTAAATGAAATTAGAAAGTTTTATGAGAAGACAATAAACATATAGTTAAATTCGTTCATATAACTGTTTTTTTTCTAATTTATAAGTTCCAAATGTTCTATTTGAGATTGTCCGCCCGGCATTACCCCTAGTATATGTTCAATAGGAATAAAACAATGGTAGATTAATAAAATAGAAATATCTGGTAAAATATCATGTAACCTAGTAGATAATGTACGAACAATGAAAATATAATTTCACATTTTCATTTTCTTTATTTACTAATTTTCACGAGCCACTTTAAAATAGTCCCTACATATATAAATAGATGTTTCTTAATTTTAAAGTTTCAATTATCTTGTTCCTATGTATTATGACAAAGCACTTTAAGATGTTGCCTCTTTAATTCGATTTTGTCATTAGGTTGTAAATGAGCTAATTTGATTCGATAGTTTTCAACTCTTCTGTTTCGTATTAAATAAAGGTTTCTATTAGCTAGTTGGATTTGTCAAACCACAAAAGGCCAAGACTTTGTGGTAATCTCATAAAGTTTCCAATTTTTTTTCCTTTTGGCATATTGTCACATTTATGATAAAAAATGGCATTTGAAACTCATAATAAATCATGTACGAACTGAACACAGTTTACTTAGTTCTTCATTAATATTATGAAATCTCGAGTTTAAACCGTTTAAACCGAAAATAAAAAATGACTATCATGAATGAACATCAATAGTATGAACATTTTTTTTTGTTCTCACTTCATCGTTCTTGAGAATGTGGTCTTTCTGGATATGTGATTTGGCTCTCATCATATAAGGAGTAGCTCATTTTTATTATTGACGTAGATGAATAATATTATTACATATGTTACACTACATTAATTTTATATTTAATTTTAAAAAAATACTGTCTCACCATTAATATTATATAACGATAGTCATAATTTATTGATGGATAACATAATTTTTTATGTCGATAAGTCTTTTGTCATCTTTATTAGTCCAACAAGAAGGGTTCTGTAAAGTCAATTTCCAAGCTTTTGAAGTTGCCTTAAAATTGATAAATAGTTGCAAGGCTACTGTTATGGATATTTTTCCAAGCTCTAATAGTACGACATCGCATCGAGAAGCCTATGATAAAAGAAAGTTTTTAAGGAGAAGAATCGACCTCGGATGGTTAGCCTCAAGGAAGCTCGGGTTGCACATATCCGAGCACGTATAAGAGACTAAAACTCATGAGGAGAACTCAGATAGTACCGAGCACAAGGCCATAAGTGCTTGTTGAAAGTAGCACTCAACATGTCCAATCTCCATGACAGTATGTCAAGATAACCTCCGTCCAGTCATTTTGACATTTAATGCATAACTCTTTATGTCAAGGTCGTCTCTCTTATGTCCAAGCGAAGACAGGCATCGTATCTTGAGAGACTTCCTTAGCACGCATCCGAGAAGTTTCTTCGACACGCTTCCTTCCACCAAAGACTCATGTATATATACCTCCTCCATAAATGGTACAAGGTAAGCAATTCTTTCCTAAGGGACTTTGTCGAAATTTCTCTAGGATGCTGACTTAGACATCGGAAGTTCTTCGACTAGAAAACCAACCCCCCCCCCCAGTTCTCTCCGTCTTAGAGTTATTTGTCTTTGATTGTGCAGGTTCCCGTCTAAGAGGACCTCTACGTAGAGAGGAGATTGCCTATATGTATAAGGGTTAATATCATAGGCCCCCGCATTTTGCCTCAAAATCAACTAATTCCTAATTGCTCATCTAACTTTCTTCATCCATCAATTTATCCCCCCCCCCTCTAACAGTAAAATGATTGTTAAATGATCACATACACGACACATGCCTATTTTTTCTCTAAATGATCGCATGCACGGCACATGCCTATTTTATACATCGGAAGCTTTTCGACAAGGAAACCATCCTCAATTCTCTTCGTCTTAGAGTTCTTTGTCTTTGATTGTGTAGGTTCTCGCCTAAGAGGACCCCTACCTGGAGAGGAGATTGCATGACACATCATGACTGAGATTTTTGGTAACAACAGCTACCAACAAGCAGGCTCGTTTATGATCTGTTGAAAGAGCACATCAGTTTTTTTATTAATCCATCACATTCATGAAGTATATTGCCTAAAAGGGATTTCAGGCAGGAAACTGACCTTTTTGATGTTCCATAGTTGAGGTTAAAGTTGTAAATCTCTTCTTCCTTTCTCCCGACTCAGTCACATGAAACCTACCTTTCAAAAGTGATATTTTCATCTCAATCTTGATTTAATGTTTAATATCTTGTTTGGCTCAATCTTTTGTCCTTTAAACTCATTAGGAAGCTGCAACTCTTTCAATAATTAGATAAGACTTCAAATGTCATATCTTTGCTTAAATAAATTATAAAATTCATTCAAGTCATTATTTTCTTTTACATATCTAAATGCTATAAACCATGAAAATTTAATCTTTCATATTCTTATTTTCTTTATTTTCTAAATTTAACATGCCACTTCAAGTAGTTCCCTATATATATAAGGGTTAATATCATAGGATCCTCATGCACTTTACCTCAAAATAAACTAATTTTCATTCCTAATTAGTCATCTAACTTTCTTCATCCATCAATTTACCCCCCCCCCCATTTGACCGTAAAATGGTTGTTAAATAATGATCACATGCACGGCACATGCATATTTTTTTCTCTAAATGATCACATGCACGGTACATACCTATTTTAGACATCAGAAGCTATTCGACGAGGAAACCACCCCAATTCTCTTCGTCTTAGAGTTCTTTGTCTTTGATTGTGCATGTTCTTGCCTAAGAGGACCTTTACACGGAGAGGAGATTGCATGAAACCTCATGATTGAGATTTTTTGTAACAACAACTACCAACATGCAGTTATGATCTGCTGAAAGAGTACACCAGTTTTTTTATTAATCCATCACATTCATGAAGTAGATTGCCTAAAAGGGCTTTCAGGTAGGAAAATGACCTTTTTGATGATCCATAGTGGAGGTTAAAGTTGTAAATCTCTTCTTCCTTTCTCCCGACTCAGTCACATGAAACCTACCTTTCAAAAGTGATATTTTCATCTCAATCTTGATTTAATGTTTAATATCTTGTTTGGCTCAATCTTTTGTCCTTTAAACTCATTAGGAAGCTGCAACTCTTTCAATAATTAGATAAGACTTCAAATGTCATATCTTTGCTTAAATAAATTATAAAATTCATTCAAGTCATTATTTTCTTTTACATATCTAAATGCTCTAAACTATGAAAATTTAATCTTTCATATTCTTATTTTCTTTATTTTCTAAATTTAACATGCCACTTCAAGTAGTTCCCTATATATATAAGGGTTAATATCATAGGATCCTCATGCACTTTACCTCAAAATAAACTAATTTTCATTCCTAATTAGTCATCTAACTTTCTTCATCCATCAATTTACCCCCCCCCCCATTTGACCGTAAAATGGTTGTTAAATAATGATCACATGCACGGCACATGCATAATTTTTTCTCTAAATGATCACATGCACGGTACATACCTATTTTAGACATCAGAAGCTCTTCGACGAGGAAACCACCCCAATTCTCTTCGTCTTAGATTTCTTTGTCTTTGATTGTGCATGTTCTTGCCTAAGAGGACCTTTACACGGAGAGGAGATTGCATGAAACCTCATGATTGAGATTTTTTGTAACAACAACTACCAACATGCAGTTATGATCTGCTGAAAGAGTACACCAGTTTTTTTATTAATCCATCACATTCATGAAGTAGATTGCCTAAAAGGGCTTTCAGGTAGGAAAATGACCTTTTTGATGATCCATAGTGGAGGTTAAAGTTGTAAATCTCTTCTTCCTTTCTCCCGACTCAGTCACATGAAACCTACCTTTCAAAAGTGATATTTTCATCTCAATCTTGATTTAATGTTTAATATCTTGTTTGGCTCAATCTTTTGTCCTTTAAACTCATTAGGAAGCTGCAACTCTTTCAATAATTAGATAAGACTTCAAATGTCATATCTTTGCTTAAATAAATTATAAAATTCATTCAAGTCATTATTTTCTTTTACATATCTAAATGCTCTAAACTATGAAAATTTAATCTTTCATATTCTTATTTTCTTTATTTTCTAAATTTAACATGCCACTTCAAGTAGTTCCCTATATATATAAGGGTTAATATCATAGGATCCTCATGCACTTTACCTCAAAATAAACTAATTTTCATTCCTAATTAGTCATCTAACTTTCTTCATCCATCAATTTACCCCCCCCCCCATTTGACCGTAAAATGGTTGTTAAATAATGATCACATGCACGGCACATGCATAATTTTTTCTCTAAATGATCACATGCACGGTACATACCTATTTTAGACATCAGAAGCTCTTCGACGAGGAAACCACCCCAATTCTCTTCGTCTTAGATTTCTTTGTCTTTGATTGTGCATGTTCTTGCCTAAGAGGACCTTTACACGGAGAGGAGATTGCATGAAACCTCATGATTGAGATTTTTTGTAACAACAACTACCAACATGCAGTTATGATCTGCTGAAAGAGTACACCAGTTTTTTTATTAATCCATCACATTCATGAAGTAGATTGCCTAAAAGGGCTTTCAGGTAGGAAAATGACCTTTTTGATGATCCATAGTGGAGGTTAAAGTTGCAAATCTCTTCTTCCTTTCTCTCGACTCAGTCACATGAAACCTACCTTTCAAATGTGATATTTTCATCTCAATCTTAATTTAATGTTTATTATCTTGTTTGGCTCAATCTTTTGTCCTTTAAACTCATTTGGAAGCTGGAACTCTTTCAATAATTAGATAAGACTTCAAATGTCATATCTTTGCTTAAACAAATTATAAAACTCATTCAAGTCATTATTTTCTTTTACATATCTAAATGCTCTAAAATATGAAAATTTAATCTTTCATATTCTTATTTTCTTTATTTAATAAATTTAACATGCCACTTCAAGTAGCTCCGTGTGTGTGTGTGTGTGTGTGTGTGTGTGTGTGTGTGTGTGTGTGTGTGTGTNGTGTGTGTGTGTGTGTGTGTGTGTGTGTGTGTGTGTGTGTGTGTGTGTGTGTGTGTGTGTAAGGGTTCATATTATAGGATCTCCCTGCACTTTGCCTCAAAATAAACTAATTTTCATCCTTAATAACTTTCTTCATCCATCAATTTATCCCCCATTGATCGTAAAATGGCTGTTAAATGATCAGAGCATGGCATATGCCTATTTTTTTTCTCTAAATGATCGCATGCAAGACACATGCCTATTTTAGACATCGGAAGCTCTTCGACAAGGAAACCACCCTCGATTCTTTTCGTCTTAGAGTTTTTTGTCTTTGATTGTGCATGTTCTTGCCTAAGAGGACCCTTACGTGGAGAGGAGATTGCATGACATCTCATGGCTGAGATTTTTGGTAACAGCAACTACCAACAAGCAGTTATGATCTGCTGAAAGAGTACACCAATTTTGTTTTATTAATCCATCACATTCATGAAGTAGATTTCCTAAAAGGGTTATCAGGCAGGAAAATGACCTTTTTGATGATCCATAGTGGAGGTTAAAGTTGCAAATCTCTTCTTCCTTTCTTTCGACTGAGTCACATGAAACTTACCTTTCAAATGTGATATTTTCATCTCAATCTTGATTTAATGTTTAGTATCTTGTTTGGCTCAATCTTTTGTCTTTTAAACTCATTGGGAAGCTGGAACTCTTTCAATAATTTGATAAGACTTCAAATGTCATATCTTAGCCTAAACAAATTATAAAAATCATTCAAGTCATTATTTTTTTTTTACATATCTAAATGCTCTAAACTATGAAAGTTTAATCTTTCATATTCTTATTTTCTTTATTTACTAAATTTAATGTGCCACTTCAAGTAGTTTCCTGTATATAAGGGTTAATATCATAGGATCCCCTACACTTATCCCCAAAATAAACTAATTTTCATTCCTAATTGATCTTCCAACTTTCTTCATCCATCAATTTAGGCTTTCCTGCTTGAGAAGAAGGGGGACTTCCATGCCCTTTATAGCTACCTAAAGGCAGGCTCAAAGACAAAAGAAGGAGATCCGGGAACAAATCCGTATGAAAATCATATGACCTGAGAATTGGAATTAGATGAATTCCCCAATGACCATAAAATGACTGTTAAATGTTCACATGCACGGCACATGCCTATTTTTTTCTAACTTTACCCATTTCTTCAACATTATAAGCTACGCATCTTTCATGTTTTTCCATTCAAAAATCATCTACAAATTACATTTCCCGCTTCACTAATCTATCAAAATTTTAATAAATTCTCCTCTAGTTCAGCAACGATTCGGGTTTAGAAAAAATAGCAACGATTTGGGTTTAGAAAAAACAACATTCATTAATGTTGGAGGAAAATAAATATGATTGATAAAAAAAGCAAGGGTTCGGGTTTAGAAAAATAAAAATATTTATTCATGAAGGTGAAAAATAAATATGCTTAATAAAAAATAGCAATGGTTCAGATTTAGAAAAAATAGCAACAGTTAGGGTTTAGAAAAAATATTAATGGTTTGGGTTTTAAAAAAATAGCAACATTTATTCATGCTAGAGAAAATAATTATGATTGATAAAAAATAGCAACGGTTCAGGTTTAGAAAAAATAGCAATGGTTCGGGTTTAGAAAAATACTAACGGTTTGAGTTTAGAAAAAATAGAAACATTTATTCATGAAGGAGAAAAATAAATATGATTGATAAAAAATAGTAACGGTTTGGATTTAGAAAAATTAGTAACTTGGGGTTTAGAAAAAATAACAATAGTTTAGATTTAGAAAAAATAGTAACAGTTGGAGTTTAGAAAAAATAACAACGGTTTGAGTTTAGAAAGAATAGCAACTTTAACTCATACTGAAGAAAAATAAATATGATTGATGTAAAAATAGCAAAATTTTGGTTTAAAAAAAATAGCAATGGTTCAGGTTTAGAAAAATAGTAACGGTTCGGGTGTAGAAAGAATAGCAACATTTATTCATAAATGAAAAAAATAAATATAATTGATAAAATTGAAACTGAACATGCATGAGACTAAACTCGAACCGTTGCTGAAACTAGGGAAGAATTTATCAAAATTTTGAAAAATTAGTGAAGAGGGAGATGCCATTTGTGGCTGATTTTTTTATAAAAAAATTTGTGAGATGAGTAACTTATAAGGTTGAATAAAGTGATAAAATCAGAGAAAAAATGGGTATATGTCATGCACGTGACTATTTAACTCTCACTTAATGGTCAGAGAGTAAATTAATGAATAGAGAAAGTTGAAAGATCAATTAAAAATGAAAATAATTTAGGGATAAGTTGATTTTAGAATAAAGTGTAGAAATATTATAATATTAACCCTACATATAATATATGTTTCTTAATTTTAAAGTTTCAATCATTTGTTCCCTATGTGTGTGACATAAAGTACTGTAACATGTTTGTTGTTTTATTTGAGTTTTCCATTTTAGGTTGTGAATGAGCTAATTTGATTTGATAGTTTTCAACTCTTCCATTTCCTATCTATTTTAGCTTCTATTAGTTGGATTTGTCTAATACAAAAGGCTATTACAACTTTGTAATAATCTCATAAAGTTTCATATTTTTTTCCAAATTTATGGTAAAATGTCAATCTGAAACTCAGATGAAATAACGTAGACATTGGTTTATATTAGTTTTTCATTAATATCACATATTTATGTTAAAAAAAGAGTATCATGTCAATTAATAATATCTTATCGATAATTTAAAAAGTAAAAATAAAAAGTGATTGTTGTGAATGATCGTCAATAGCAAGAATTTTTTTTGTTCTCAGTTGAGAATGGAGGTCTTTCTAATTAATTATTCATTTATCTCCACTTAAACTTATGAATTGTAACTTATTTAAATTTAACTTTAATATATAAGTTAAAATATGTTTAACTCTACTTATTTTAATTAACTTTAAATTATAACTTATTTTAATTGTTGTTAAATAAGTTAATAATTCAATCATTTTAATTGAAATTACTTTAATATCATTCTTAATGATATAATTTACATTTAGCTCATTTCTTTAATATCTATCTTTTTTCAAATCATTAATCTAAACGAGGATCATTCC
Organism: Datisca glomerata; assembly: GCA_003255025.1. Taxonomy (NCBI): domain Eukaryota; kingdom Viridiplantae; phylum Streptophyta; class Magnoliopsida; order Cucurbitales; family Datiscaceae; genus Datisca; species Datisca glomerata. The sequence goes on from QANY01010308.1 coordinate 89,660, forward strand.
ATCAAATAATTGTATCGCTAATGTATTGTATATCGTAATACATGTACATACATACATATACATATACATATATACACACACTCACACAACACAACATGTTGCAAGTGAAAAAGTAACCGAACTGAACAAAGATTCGGTTAATTAGCGGGCATCCCACATTAATTTATTAATTTGACAAGACATATCTATGTAGTAGTAAGAGTATTCAGGTAACCAGCGAACTAAAAAACTGAACACAATCGAACCACTAGAACTAAAGAAACCGATTGAATCGAGTCGGTTCGGTTACTGAATTTTATGGAACAATTTTATGTAGGTGGCATCCCACGTTAATTTATGAATAATTCACGTGTAATTCCAAAAATTTAGAACTCTGAGTACGTACAGTTACTATTCTATGGGAAAATTCACAAATTTTTTGATTTATCATATATACCCAATTGAATACTCTAATCAAGACAATCTAATTAGCTATATAATGTTTACTAAACTGAACTTTTATCACAGTTTGGCCTACGATGCATAATCCAAGAGGATGAATATTATGAGTAAGAAAACTGAACTGAAAATTCAGTTACTGAATTTTACTGAAAAGAACCGAACCATTAGTACTAAAAAAATCAATTGAACTGAATTAATTTGGTTCGGTTAATTCAGTTCGTCGGTTACGTGCACACCCTTACTCATTTCATAGATATATCTTAAAGAAGAAAAGTAGGTTTCTATAATTTTTTAAAAAGATGAGGTAACTTTAGATATGTAAATAAACTTAAAGAATTTTGAACTAAAAAGTTAGATTAATTTAACTTAAAGGTTATTAAATTTTTAATTTAAATAAATCGTTAGTTTATTTTAATAGATTATGTCAAACGTGTTCTTAAAAATAAATTATTTATTTATTTAAACTATAAATTATAAGTTTTAAATTATAAAACTGTGTCAAACAATCCTAGGTGATTTAGCTCTCATCAAGTAAGGAGGAGCTAATTTTTATAATTGGCATGGCCGGATAATGTTATTACACATGTTATACTCCATTAAATTTGTATTTAATTTTAAAAAATCATAGCTCATACCATTAACATTAAATATTATTAATCTTAATCTATTGATGGACAACATAATTGAATCAAGTTAGCAAGAACGATGAGTTCCTACTCACTCCGTTTACGAGCCAAATATTGATCGATAGTGATTCATCAAGGGTCCCTTTTTAAAAACTTGAAAGTTTATGTTTTCATTTCAAATTATTTTAAATTATATTTTTAAGGAACATTTAAGTTCACTTCACATGAATGAACATGCTTGCAATAATGATAAATTTCATTTAATGTAAGGCTGGATTTTATTGCAATATACATTTGTATATCTTGTACATTAATTGTTCACGGTCCAAAGTGCTGATACAAATGAAATCTACACTAGAAATTGTCTTCCCCATCTGCATTAAGTATAGTGTAATTCTAATTAAATTTTAGAAGATTTTTTACACGAATTAAGATGTCATTCATTTTGAATTTTAAAAAATTTTGAAATTTGAAAAAACGCCTCAGCAATGGAGACCTTTCAACTCTATATGACTTATACTTCACTTGATTAAATACACTTTGTTTATAATTTAATCGTGGCGTGTTATTTTGAAGTAAGAAAACGAGAAAAGGAAACATAAATTGTTAAGGTTTGTTTACGGGTTTCGTGTGATGTGAGAATGAGTGACTTAATCTATGACAAGTAACTTTGGGAACGTGAGAATGATGTGATTGAAATGGTGAACGACAAGCACCTTAAGACGACCTCAAGAAAGTGACAAATATCTTTATTTAACTAGTTAAATTATACGTGTGGTGCATATGGTATGTACGTTTTTATTATTTTGATTATCTCTTTTACATTACTTGTTCATAAAAATTAAAAAAAAATTGAATAAGATACATTTATTAATAAATAAAATTAGAAAACTATAATTATAACTTTTATGTTTTTCATAAGTCTTACTCACCAAAATGTTTTCAATTAAGTTAGTTATGCTAGAAAAACATCCTCTATACATTTTTAAGTTAGATTCTTTTAATATATTATTTCTTTGATTTCTATTGATAAATGAACTAAAAACATATTTTATTATTTAACTGACTATTAATACGAAATAACTTAATATATTATTATGTCTAAAAATAAAAAATAAAAAGTTTCTTATAGAGATGCATTATTTTGAGAAATAAAAAATAAGAAAATTATCATTAATGTTGCGCCATTAATAAACTCAAGGATAATTTAAAATTATGAAATAAGGAGTGGATAAAATAGTCTAAAAATGGTTATCCTTCTCATTCCACTTTTAGTATATTAAAGATAATTGAATGCATCTATTAATATTGTTCTATATATTTTTTAAATAATTTTTAATAATGAAATATATTATCTACTTGAAAATATGAAATATTTTTGTTTGTGTTCAGAAATGAAAAATAACATGTAGTTTCAGGAATAAATGATGAAAGGTAATTTTACAATTCTAGTACTGTCATGTACAAATAGTGTACAAGTAGTATAATAGATGCATTCAATTATCTAATACCATTCTGACTGTCAAACGAAGCCTTAGTGCTCTAAGTTGAAGAGAACTCAAGTATTACTTATTCTCTGGTTTTGACCTAGAGGAGCGTGAAAGTGATGAACCCAATAATGATAAAAAGAACCTCTTTATATAGATGAGGTTAAGTAGGGACCACAGATTTGTCCTTTGTAACAATATGAACATCACTTGCAATAAACGTGGTCACGCCGTAAACAACCACACTTATAAAATGAGGTCACATTCATAAAACTTGACCACACTTTATGCCATCAACTAGTCGTGCATTCATGGTATCAAGCAGTCACATAAGCAACTCACAAATGGAAGGATTGAACTACACGTAACACCCACCCCATGTTGGAATCATGTCCATAAAATATGGTTTAATAACTATGAGTAAATAGTTATTTCTTTGACATTTATGTATTATTGAATTTTATGAATAAATTGAAAGTTTTCTTTAATTAAAATGTGTTTGTAATTTACTTAAATATTGAAATTATTATCAACATAAGAAGAGTAAAAGCCGAGCGCTCTTCCAGGTAAACTCTTATGAGATAATTCAAAATATTATTCACAGTCTAAGGATCGACTGGGCAATCAAATCCAATTATGGTTGTTAGTTTGAACCAAATGATATCCATCTCGAGGTATGAGATTTGAGACTCTAACGATTGACATGGACATGTTATGAAATATTTTTAATATATCAGTAACCAGTTAGTTTAGAGCATAGTCATTTATTTAGCTCTAAATCTAATTGTTACACCTTACGGGTATTTTCGTAATTACTTTAATCCTGAGGTGAATACGAAACTTGACTTAGTTACTTGTAATCTTTGATATGCCAACGGAGTGAGTTCGAATTGCCGGACAACACCTCGGCTGTAAGGACTGTGATTCAACTATGTTGGAGTTGCATGATTCACATGTATGAAAGTAACAATATCAACTTATATTTTTATTGATGAGTGTGTGAATAAGACATGGTGATCTATATGAGACACTTCACTGATATGTTTTTCTTATCCACAGTCAATAAATGAGTTAAAAAAATAATAGCTAGATGTGTGAAACGGTAATTTTACATCACACTCTTGTTACTGATATTTACAAAGGGTAATATCGTTAAATATTATGTGGACCATGATACATAATGTTTATTTGCACTACTATAAAATATAGCACCTATGAATCAAGAGTTTCTTCGGCATTGGACCTATAGTGGAGTCGTATAATGTCAGGATTAAATAGGTAAGGAATTTTAAGGAGATAAATTAGTCGGGTATTTGAATCTCATAGCTTTATTCATGTGGGCTCATTTGATCTCAGGAGTAGTTCATAAGGATATGAATGAGAAACAACAACAGATGGACCAAAAACATGTTTTGGACTAAGGTACACTTCCCAAGCCCACATGAGATGAGTGTCATCACTCTATTAGTGAAGAGTAAAATTAATGTTCAAATTAATTATTTTATTATTTTCTAATTATTAGATTATTTGTAGATAAAAAAAGTTAATTAATTAGTAGATATGGATCAATTTAATTCATCAATTTGGGCTCATGATTTGGACATAATATTGGCTCTAGGGGAGATGTAAAAATTACAGTGCAAGGGGAATGTGATTTTTTGACTATTATTGTATATGGGTAAATTCTATAATTAATATATAAGGGATTGCATTAATGTTGCATCTCTAACCTAACCTAAGCTCAGTGTTTTAAATCAGAGCAAGAAAACGTGTATCTCTCCCTCTCCCTTACTGTTACTGTCGAAATCCTACAGGAAAGAGAAAAAAATTATTTTCTCTTCCACAGTTGTTTTGAGAGCCCACACTCAATTCATGCGTGAATCCTAGAGAGATTTACACTTGACTCTAACGAGTGGTTATCAGTGTAAGGATCAATTGATAGCTCCGCGAATCTCAAGAACGAAGAACGTTAGATAGAGAATTGGATTCGGCCGCCAAATTAAAATTTCTCCATTAATTGAAAATGTATAAATTGTTTCTAGTTCTTCACGATACGTTTTACCGTTATACATGTTCATTGGTTTCATTTTGTATTTATTCGATTAAATGTTTGTTTGAAATTTTTTTGATATTTCACTCATGAACTAGTCATGATTCATTAACTTTTCTGCATAATGTAAAACTCGATCCAACACCTAAGAGGGTGATTTCTATCACTATTGAATCCCACACGTAACTAATTTATCATGACATGGATTTCCTTAACTATTAAGTTAAAAATTTCATATTATCTCACTTTTAGATTTGAACATCCATAAACATATAAAAAGAATTATATTACATAATTTCTTTGAAATTTCCATGGATAATTACATAACTTTAAGTTTCATTTTTTTCTTTATAATTGATGTTAGCTAGTTCAATAGCATGGGTCACTCCATATAGGAGATTCTATGAGTTATGAGAGAGAGGACGAAAGGATGAATTTCATCGTGTATTTTTTTTAATAAACGTTCACTCAATGGGTATTGGATAAGAACCATACATAACTATATGAAATGGTAAAAAAATTACCACTCAATTAAAGCTCATATCCATGTATAATATCTTAAACCAGCATATTATATCAAATACTCGAGGATATCTAAATCAGGACGTCAACACCAATAAATCATATAAGAACTGGAACAAATGATAGCCACCAAAAAGATAGAATTACTCTCCAACAAGAACTAACGGAAGCCAAATGTCTAATCATATTTAATCGCATAGACGCAAAACATCTAGAAGAATGAAAAACTCTTCACAACGATTGAAAGTTTAAGGATATTCACGATTCGGTTCGATAATAAAATCGAATCGAATTAAAACGTTCATGTTTAAAGAATCGAACTGAATCGTGACTTTTGATTCTGTTTTTCGGTTCGATATTGTTAATTATAAATAATTCTAAATGATATTATTAAAAAATATAAAAATAATATTTTGCTTCGGTTTGATTCGATTCGGTTTTATAAGAAATTATATATAAAAAATAAAAATATATATAAATTTAATGTTTCGATACGAAAACCATCAAAATTCTAAACTGAACCGAACATATATAAAAAGCCGATCGAATTGATCATTCTCGATTCGACTCGGTTCAGTTCGATCAGTTCGGAACAATTTTGAACACCCCTACCAAAGCCAGCCGGTATGTATGTTTATCAATATAAAATCTTATATTCGCCTCACTCTACTTAATTCCTCAGAGAATTTGTTGAATTATAAAATAATAAAAATATACTAGATGCTACCCTTTTGTCAGTCAACATGGTGACTTCATATTGTAATTTTTTACTTATCAAGTTTATCATACAAATATAATTAAGTTGAAAAAGATCAATTATCAATCTAACAAAAGAGAATAATTTCTAGCCTATCATAGACAACATAAATAATAAGGTCTTTGTGTTTATTTTATTTTTAACCCAACTCTCACATTTTTAATTTAAAGTTTCTGTTCTTCTTCTTCTTTATAGTTTATTGAATCAATTATGTCCCACCAACATAAATCACCCAACAATTTTTTCATGGCTTATACGTGGAATATAATATAGTCATATCATTATTATTATTATTATTATTATTATTTATATCTTCTATATTATATTAAAACGGGTTTAAATGAGAGAAACCTTTTATTCCCTTTTTTTACCTTTTAAAATTTCTTAAAATATTGTACAATTTATGTATTTCATATTTTCTCATTTAATTTCTAAATGAAAGTTTATTTTTCTGTAATACTTTATTTATTAATAGTTAATATAATAAAATATTTTTATAGTACTATGTAATTAGATATATGAATATTCATATGAAAGATCTTTTATACAAAAACTATTTATTTTTAAGTCAATAATAATTTGTTCGTAAAAATTTTTAAATTAATATTTTATAATATTTATGTTATCAGGAACATGAAAATGCATATAAATAGAGTTAGAAAAATACATTAATATATGTTTAATAAGGAACTTTATTACTTAAGCTAATAATTATTTATTGAAAATATGACAAATTGATCAAATAAAATCATTTTCAATATTTTTTAAAAAGAAGTGTTATATAGTACAATTTCAGGATTATAAACAAGCTAATATATTTATTATGATTGTTACTTTAGTTTTCGTTTAGATTTCTTCTAAAATCAAATAATATATTTATTTTAATATTAATATTCATTTTAAATCCTACGTATATTTAAACTGGTTTAATACATTTGAACGGATATAAATCCTCTCTCTGACACATCCTCAAGAAAAGATCAATCCAAAGAAGGTGCGAAGATAGCTGACGTGGCAATCCAGAATAAGAGATCAAGGTCGTTGATTTAATTATATGGTTAAGATTAGTTCGGTTATTAATATTGATAAATTAGATCTTATCAAATAATTTGTTCGTCTCATTTTTATTAGGATTAGATAAACTCGATCAGATTTTATGTGATCATTTTAAAACCTATAAATAAAGGCTCATTGTAACTCCAAAGGCATTTAGACTCAATCAAGTAATTACATTCGTATTCTTTTCAATTCTCTCTCTCACTATTTTCTCATTTTTCTTTTGAGTGTGAGGAATTTTTCCTTCACAACATGCAAAACACGTATTTTTTTACTAGTAATTATTAAAAAAGATGGTCGGGATTTTATTCGTCTATATGAAGATTATGGTTTGTTTATTTATTGTTAAGTCCCAAAACAAATGAGCACAGAGACCATAATTTAAAAACATGCATATCATACGCATGATGTTTTGTCTTTTGAAGGTGAAAAGGTTCATTAAGATCCTCACATGTTACATGTTAGATAGATACATATGATATATAGTTTACATTAAATTTTACACTTTCAATTTCTTTTTCTTTTTTCTTTTATAAGATTAGTCTAAAATGAACACCGAATAATTTTATACTGACTAAATTTTACATTAAATTTTTTGGACGATTTTGATATGAATCTGATGAGTATAAATTTTTCAACGAACGATCATAACTGGAATATATGAATATCCATCATTTTGTTTAAGTCGCTATTTTTTGTTTTGTAAAAAAAATTGAATTGAGGATCATTCATTTGAAGAGAAGTGATAATAATAACTAGGATATTATCTGAACAAAATATTCGTGAAGCTATTTAGTTCTCGTCTTTTGCTCAAGTATTTTCGTGTAGATTCATCAATCTTTTAACTCTAATTTTTAAAATCACTGTTCATATTATAGACATTGAAGTAAAAAATAAGATTAGTTAGATTTTAATTGCCAAATGATAGCTAGAATGGTAGAATGTGACATGAAATTATTTGCCGAGCTTCGTCTTCTCTTAATTTAGGCAATTTCATGATCATAATTATTTATAAAATATTGGCCAATGAGTTTCCTAATCATACAATAATTGGAAATTCGTTCGCTGTTTTTGGTCCAACACCAAGACTGATAAACGTCCCATCATCCCTCTCGAATCCTAGGAGGAGACAATTTTTTTATGCGAGTAATTTTGGTTTAATTGAACAATTAATTAGTTTGGACAATGTTATTTAAATTAATAATTGAAGGGTAATTATAATTTAGTTGGTGGAAACAAAAAGAAATTAGTGAAATTTCAACACCTAAACTCTCTTTTTAACTTTTAGAATCTTACTTTCTGGTATATTCAAATAATATAAACATTAATTTTCATAGATTTTTTACAATTTCATTTTTTTATTAAAATTACGTTACAAATTATAAATAGAATAAGAAAAATATGATTTGAACTCATGAAATCTAAGATATGTGTGTGGGGGCTTAATCTTGAAATTAATTTTTTAACTCTTACATTATACAAATAAACCTTGCTAATTTTTACCTAGAAAAATAATATTTTTGTAACTCTTTAATGAAAATTGTAAAAATTTTACCTTGGAAAATAAAATATCTAAAAGATGAACTCCCTCTTTTGAATTTCTTTTCCTTATTACAAACTTCCTGATTCGACGAAGTGAGAAATTCTAGATATTTATATTAATTTATATTTCTATTTTGGCCATGGATAGAGGCTATAATTTTAGGTAGTGCATTTGGTATTATTTTAAGGAAAACAATTAAGAAAAAATGAAATGGGTTAAAATGTCATTTTCGGAAAACTAAAAATAATCAAATCTGACCGTTACAATACCGTTTGCATCCTCTCGTCTCTTTCTCCAATCATCCAGAGGTCGTCAACAATTCCGTCGGCACAACGTACTAATAATAATTTCAAATGACTATTGCACCCTCCCTTTTTCATGTGTTTTTCCAAGCATGTCCCCACACATTTCAACATTTTGAGATTTACAAATACGTTGAGGTTATAGCAAATGTAAATGCGACAACTCTTGATGTAAATTAATGTTATTGATTATTTTATATAAAAAAGAGGGTTTGGTTCTATAAATACAAACTTTTGGAGTGCATTCACCATTTTACAAAGTCTTAACCAAAGGAGAGGGCCATGAAGAATTATACTAATTAATTAATTATAATATATGCATGTGTGGAATCCAAAGAGTGTAGGAGGCAACATGGCCTACGATGTTTTTTTGTTTGTAGAGGAAATCAAATTATTGTGTCTAAATCTGTAATTTCACCAAGAAAAAAATATGGAATTCATGCAAGTATAAATTAATTGTGGGCCCTTGTTAGGGAAAAAAATAGGTCAGTAGAGTTGATGATGATAGCCATATCATGCCAGAAGAATCCCATAACCAATAGTCAAATGTGTGATTTTTAAAACCAAATCCCTTAAATAATATACTTAGAAAAATGATACGTTATTCAATATTTAACGTTAATTATGAGTTGATAACTTATCTGATCACAATAAATATAAATAAATAAAGATAGAATAAAACTTTAGTTATGACATGTATTTATATATCTCATACGTCTTTCACTGCCTTATCATATTTCTACTAAACATCATGATGGTACACAGTGCAAATATAATTCCATCTAAATATATTTATTGAAAAACTCATATCATTTTGATTACGTTTCTCTCATTCTCTGAGTTTCATTCACGTGGTAAGAGTTGGAATAATTTTCAAATGTCACAAGTTGGAGAACATTTTCAGTCTTCCTTAAGCACTGGACACTCAATATTCAATCATATCATCTAATATGATGTATGTAACTTTTTTATTTCAAGAGTTTACTTATTCTCTCTCTTCTAAATAAAAATAAAATAATATATTAATCCATATGTCAGTAAATTAATAAATAAATATTAAGTTTGAATATTAAAAAATTCATGAATTAAGTTGATATAATTGATTAAATCGTAAATATGTTAAGAGTTATGATCTCTTGTAATTTATTTTACTTTTTAAAAGTAAAGTATCTGTTTGAATATCATAAACCAGAATTAGATGGGCAAAATGAGTGGAACTTTGACTTGCTGTTCCACTACCCAAATAATCTAAAAACCTTTTTTTTTAAATGAAGACTTTTTTGTTTGTGCTGCTAAAATAAATTTTAGGGGTGAAAATTTTACTATCGATTGAATCGAATTGAAAATGGTCGGTTCGATCAGTTATTTATGATACTTCGGTTCAGTTCGTTTCAGTAGATTTGTCGAACCGCAAGTTCAGTTCGGTTAAAAAAAACATGTGATTTCAAATCGAACCAAACCGAAGAATAAATAAAATAAAATAAATCTTTTATATATATACTAAGCTAATTCTCAATGTACAAACCCTAAGATATTCTGCCTCCCCCCTCTCTGCCCCCTCTACACGAAGCGAGCAGCTCCCCCTATACGAAGCGAACAACTGCCTCCCCCCTCTGCACGAAGCGAAAAGCTGCCTCCCCCTCTGCAGGAAGCGAACAACTGCCTCCCCCTCTGCGCGAAGCGAACACGTTGGCCTCTCCCCTCTCTCCCCCCTCGGCGCGAAGCTAACAGCTGCCTCCCCCTATGCGCGAAGCGAATAGCTGCCTCCCCCTCTGCGCGAAGCGAACAGCTGCCTCCCCCCTCTGCGCAAAGCGAACAACTGCCTCCCCGTCTGCGCGAACTCTCTCCCCTCCCACCTCTGCGTGAACTCTCTCCACCTCCCTCTACGCGAACTCTCTCTCATCCCGCCTATGCGCGAACTCTCTCTCCTCCCCCTCTATTCGAACTCTCTTCTCGAGTCCTTCTGGTCTGCGACTTCTTCATTTTCTGCTATGCGTTTCCTTCTCCATCTGGTTTGTGTTTCTCTTAGTCTATTACTGCTCTATGCTTTAGATCTAAGTCTTCTTTACTGAGATTTGTTGTTTACTACTATATGTTTTAGATCTAATTCTATTTTATTGAGATTTGTGGTTTATTGCGATTAGATCTAAGCCTATTTTCCTAAGATTTGTTGTTTAATGCGTCTAGATCTAAGTCTATTTTTACTGTTCTCACCCTTAACCTTCTCTTCGACTTTTTCGTGTTCGTGGAGTCCGTGAGTGAGTCCTTCTTATTGTTCTAAATGAACCGACGAACCGAACGGTAATTCACGGTTCGGTCCGGTTCATATGAGGTCGCGGCTCGATTCGGTTCGACATAAAGCCGAACCATGACTTCGACTCGGTTTGAGTTTTGACCAAATAACCGACCGAACCGAATCGTGAACACCTCTGATAAATATAAAATTATATTATATTATTTTCTTTTTCTTTTTTTTTTTTTTAAAAAAAAAGAAGCTTCTCCTTCAATATTTATTTCTTTATTTTTATCTCTCATGTGTCTGCACTCTTTTTTCCCAGAAAAAGACTGTTAACAAAAAACCTTTTCAGATCTGTGATTTATGAAATCAACCAATTCATTGAAAATCATACACCCTAAACAATATCATTTTCATCTTCACGTGCTTATCTGAAGCTTAAACTCAGTGTTTTCACCTACTCGGACTCAGCTCGCTCTCATTGCTATACTGTTTGACTTCACACCTCTCTGCTCTGTACTCTGTCTTGCCAATGAGCTAAAACCGCGAGCTTAGTTACTTGCAGCGAAGCCTCCGTGGGTGACCCGAATTCTGGTGTTCTGATGATTTTTCCTGGAGCTCCGATGAGTTTCGGAGTTTCCGGTGAGAGCTTTGAAGAAGTTTGGATGTGAGTTTTGCTTAAGATGTTCAAATCAGCTAGGTGGAGGAGCGAGAAGAACAAGATCAAGACCGAGTTCAAATTGCTTTTCCATGTAACTCAGGTACTTTGGAATTTGATATCCTTGGATTCAATGTCGTTTTCATATTCCTTCGATTGTTTTCCATTACGTTGGCTGGGATTCTGTACCAGTTTGAATGAGTTGAATTGAGTTCTGTTTGGTTTCTAGGAAAATGCAGGAGATTTAAAGAAAATATGTTTTTTGTGTTTTATATTTTTCAATTTTTGAGACGCGATGAGAAAAAAAAATAAAGAAACTTGTCCAATTGATGTTAGATTGCCCGTGTTAATTAATGGAGGTGGATAAAAACAAAGATGAAATGGATACTGGATTCAACTATTCTTTTTCGAATTATTTTCACTCGCCTTATTTTCTTGGGAACCAAACTGAATTCTAGGTAGTGATAATTCTTCGAGGCATTGTGGTGCAAGACTGGGGACAATTGGGAAATTAAGATAAAGTTCTTTCTGATTTCAGGTGTCACAGTTAAATGTAGGTTCACTGACAATATCTGTAGTACCTGGAGATGTTGGAAAGCCTACAGTAAGTCGCGAGAAGGCTACAGTTCGAGATGGAAGCTGCCGATGGGAAAATCCAGTGTACTTGACAGTAAAATTTGATAGAGATCCAAAAACTGGGAAGATTAATGAAAGAAAATACAACTTTCTTGTTTCAACAGTATGGAATTCCACAAATATTCCTGATTTAAGTTTCTTCAATCCGTTAAGTTTTTGTCTTCAAATTATTTATGGCCTTTATGTAGTGTTTAGGAAAAGCCGGTGTTCTTGGAGAGGTTTCAGTCAACTTTGCCGAGTATGCTGAGGCCTCAAAGCCTTCTTCAATCTCTCTTCCCCTTAAGAACTGGAACTTGGATGCAATTTTGCATGTCAGTGTGATTCTCCTCTAATTTATTTCATAAACTTGTTATTGTATTACTTCTTCCCGTTATACTTGAAAGATGATTGATATATCGAACATGGTTTTTCTGCAGGTACGGATACAGAGGTTGCAGGCAAACGTCGACAGGTATTTAATTATAGATGAATCAGTCCTCTTTTAATTTATAGGGATTTTCTCTGTCAAAATGTTGATTTCGAGCTGATTGGTTGACAACTACAGGAAAGTAGATGAATGTGAAGATCCAAACGTCAATTCGGACGATAGGAGCTTGAATACATATTTAAGCAATGGTGATAGCGATGATGGGAATAGGAATGATGGTACTGCGGTAAGACGTCACACGTGCAGGCAAAAAACTTTCGAGTCCTCCTTTTAATCTTTATGCATTCTGTTATAAGCTTTAGGAGGAAAATGGGCTGTGCCAACTGCCAAGGCAGGGTTGATGGGAATAGGATAGTAGAATTACCTTCATCTCTACTTACTTGATTAAATTACTGACGGAATTACTTATTTATTTTGTTTGTCTGCCATACAGGATAGTTCAATCGATAATTCCTCCCAAAATGTTGTATTAAATGGTAATGGGAGAGCTTCTAGTGGATCTGACCTTACGTTATCAAGTTGTGGAAGCAGCTCTGGTCTTGATAGTCCCCGAGAACTTGAAATGAAAAGTAATAAATTCCATCTGGACCCTCCTGGCTTCTTATCCTCCCTAAGCCACTCCTCACTAGTTCACAAATCAACAGCTTATGTTTCAGCAACGGCCCATGAAGAGAATCAGAGATCTCGATGGGATTGGTCACTTGGTTCTGAATCTGATCATGGACTTAAAAATACAAATGAGTTGGCCGACAGCACCTCTCCAAAAGAAAAACCGGCAGATGCTGAGATTGAAAGGCTCAAGGCCGAGCTTGCTGTTTTGGCTAGGCAGGTTAATGTCTCAGAGTTGGAATTACAGACACTTAGAAAACAAATTGTAAAAGAGATGAAGAAGGGTCAAGATCTGTCAAGAGAGATCATTAGCTTGAAAGAGGAAAGAAATGCATTGAAAAATTCAGAATGTGAAAAATTCAAGGCGCTCCAGATACGCGTAGATGATGCAAAATCTATAAATATGTTACAGTTGGAAGGCGGTGATCTGCAGTCTTTTCTAGAGGAACTAAGACAAGAGCTGAATTACGAGAAGGATCTGAACACCAATCTTCAGTTACAGCTGCAGAAGACGCAGGAATCAAACACGGAGTTGATTCTCGTCGTACAAGAACTAGAGCTAAAATTGCAGAACACCCATGAATTATCCAATGCCTCGAACAATTTAAAATGCAAGAAAAATGCTAAAGAGTCGATTACTACTGTTGTAAAATACGAGGGCGAAGATGATGAAGAGCAAAAGGCACTAGAAAGTCTTGTTAAGGAGCATGACGAAACGAACAAAACATATGTACTAGAGAAAAAACTTATTGATCTCTATGGTGAAATAGAGATGTATAGAAGAGATAAAGATGAGCTAGAGATGCAAATTGAGCAGCTGGCGCTTGACTACGAAATAGTGAAACAGGAAAATCATGGAATGTCGTATAGATTGGAGCAAAGTCAACTGCAAGAACAACTCAAGATGCAGTATGAATGTTCATATCCCACTGCTACCGTAAATGAGCTTGAAATGCAGATCGAGAGCTTGGAAACAGAACTTGAGCAGAAGTCTCAAGACTTCTCTGATTCTTTGACAACCATAGAGGAACTCAAATCTCACATTGAAAGCCTGAAAGAAAAAATTGAGCAGAAGTCTAGAGAGTTATCTGATTCTTTGACAACCATAAAGAAACTTGAACCTCACCTTAGAAGCCTGGAGGAAGAACTCAATCATCAGGCGCGACGTTTTGAAGCTGATCTAGAAACTGTTACACGTGCCAAAGTTGAGCAGGAGCAAAGAGCGATAAGAGCGGAGGAAGCCTTGAGACAGACAAGGTGGAAAAATGCTAATACAGCTGAGAGGCTTCAGGAAGAATTTAGAAGGCTTTCCATGCAGATGTCATCTACATTCGATGAAAATGAGAAGATGGCCATGAAAGCTCTAGCAGAAGCTAGTGAGCTGCGTGTGCAGAGAAGTCAATTACAAGAGATCCTTCAGAATGCAAAAGAAGAGCTTCAGTCAATGAGGGATGCGTACGAGGCAAAAATCTGTGAGCTTTCTGACCAACTACAAAGCAAAACAAGTCAAATCGAACAAATGGTATCAAATCTTGAAACAAAGTCGAAGCAACTTGGATGTCAGAAGACGCAAGAGGAAGAAGCTTGCAAGTCTTACTCTGAAGAGATCCAAAACCTCAAGAGAGAGACCGGAAGGCTCTCAAAAGAGAATAGCATACATTTGAAGCAAGCAGAAGAAGGTAACATAAGGTCTCAGTTGGAAGAAATGAAGACATCTCTAGAAACTGATAACCTCAGTACTTCAGTGTCTCACGGCTCTAAAGAAGTTGCGAATTTGAGGGAAAAATTAAATCTACTTGAGGTAATTAAACCGTCACTAGGACATAAATTTTGGAGGTTGGCTTTGCTTTCCATACTAATATTTACCTTCGGTTTTTATTACATTTTTTATCTCACAGGGACAGATAAAGTCAAAGGAAATTTCTTTAGAAGCATCAACAAATTTATATTTGGAAAAAGAGAAGGATCTTCAGAACAAGGTTGAAGAGTTGGAGAGCAGATTGGAAGAACTCAATCAAGTTAGCACATCTCAAAAGGTAAGTAACATTTTAATGTTATGAATCATTTCCTTCTCATATTCACTCCGTCGCTTGAGTAGATCATCAACCGAAATTTTGATTCCTTAATAGTAGTTACTTTTGATCTTAATACAAGCTTTATAGGGACAAACGAGTGAATATTAAGATTTGATGCAGGTAAAAGAAAATAGAAGCGCCTGCGAAACTACTTCAAGTGATAATGAATCTGAAGAAACAAGTAGCAGAAAGGAACATGGAGGCTGTTGTGAGCTCTCGTCCGAAGAAAATCTGCATTTACTATCAATCAAGAGGTAAGCTATAGAGACATTTTGTATATTCAATATCAATCAACATCTTTCTTTTTTGTTTGCTGAGAAAAACAATCTAAACTTCCTTTGGAGTTGCACTTTAACGACATCCCTACCTTTTCATTTCTTTCCACAGCGAATATAAAGTTTCATCAGAGAAAGATCCGAGACCCCTTATGGCAGCAGATAGAGAACATGGCGGAAATGATAACGCAATACTAATTGAATTGGTATCACTAAAAGAGAGAAACAAGTCAATGGAAAATGAACTTAAGGAGATGCAAGAGAGGTATTCGGATCTAAGTCTCAAGTTTGCGGAGGTGGAAGGCGAAAGACAACGGCTTGTGATGAAACTACGGAACCTTAAGAATTCGAAGAAGACTTAATTAGTAACTATTTATAGTAAATCTTGAACCTATATACTTTGTATAGATTAAGCATCCAAATCCCATCAGAGTGAATAAATTATCTTGTACATCAGCAGCTCTTCTTTTGCTTTTCTTTCATTTTTGGTACCAAAATTTTCTCTGCAAATGCTATATGTTTGGCAAGGTCTGCCCAGTTGTGTAGGTTTTTTCTTCAGTGTTTGTTTTCTAGCTTGTTATCAAATACTTAATGCTTTGAATCATTGATATATTCATTTATTCTTATTTTTTTTTTCTTGGAAAAAGAAAGGAATTGTATCATATTGTTATTGGAAAATGATCGATGTCTTTTTACCTGAATTTTGTCATGTCGTATTATCAATTATTATCGAAATAATTAAACGATGCATCTCTGCATTATTGTAAATCTCCTTATTAGTAGATAGTTTGCATGCAGCGTTTATATGTTGACCACATACTCTCTTTCTCTCGTCCTAGTATGTTTCTATGTATTCTCGCGCTCTAAAACTGCTAATGTTCGGAAAGATGAGGCTTGAATTTTCCTTTAAATTATTTTATTTTTGCACTCTAGAAAACAAAATGTAACATAAATTATTTTCTATTGGATGATTGTGAATGTCTTTATGCATGATAAAAGCCTGAGGATGACAATAGCAAGTTTGGACTAAATTACAAAGAAAATATAAATGTCGAGAATTTGACAGAGAAGATGTTTCTCTTGCATTTGCCTACTAATTAAACCGTACACGATTATAAGAAATTTATGCTTAATGACCATCACACACATACTCAAATAACGAGACAAATTACCAAGCCATACTCCATCCCTTACGAATATATACAAATTTAACAAAAGAAAATGAGTTTACATTTGCCTACTAATTAAACCGTACACAATCATAAGTGCCAATAGGAGGGATTGGTCTATTTGAATCTTCATCTCTAATGTTGAGACATCATTTCCCAGAACCACACCAGAAGAGGACATTTTTTGCTTTGTCTGTACGAAACCAAACCCAAATTTCTAACCATCAAAATAAAATTAATTAAATAAAGTAAAAAATCTAAAGTACTAATTTTTATAAATTAAATAAAAATAAGAATAATCTTAATATGTTGTGATTACCTCTGCAACTGTATGTCCATTGACGTCTACCAATTTGAATGCTGCTTTGCTAGCCATTTTGACTATCCAAAACTTGTCAAACCCAACTGTAATTTTACAAATTAAATTCCCCATTACAACTTTACAGAGTTTCCTAACTTGGAAAAATGGCTTCCTTTTCATGTCAGAGCCCGTCCATTTATAGCCTTCCCAACCTCCAAAAACTTGTAATTTCTGCTTAATTGACAACTCTAATAAAAACCCTTTTCACAAAATTGAAAATAAATAAAACCCATTTCAGTTTTAGCTTTTTTCTCTTTCGGTAATTTTAGAAAGATGAGTCATATTTTAGTACCGATAGGTACCAGTGTCGGAATGAAAAGAGAAATTTTTTTAAAGAGTCTATTGAGAAAAAAAGGAAATTAAGACTTTGGAATTTTTTTAATCAAAATTTGGTATTTTTAAAGAGTAAATGACTAAATTACTCATTTAGTTTAAAATTTTTCTATTCAAGTTGTGACTGTAGGTAGTCTAAAATTAACGTCAGACTATTAATATATTCTCGTCAAAATATTTTACTAAACTATAATATTTCAAGTGTTAAAATTAACGTCAAACTATTATAATAGATGTCGTAATTTAATTTTTTGACTTTCTGAGGACTCTTCTTACAGCAATTTCTAGGGTGAAAAATATTTTGATTAAGAAGAAGTGAGAGAAGCTTTTGGAGCATTAATTTTTGAAGCATGCTATCTTCATAAATAATATATATGATAAAAAGTATTTTATTTAAAATTTCATTTCTTATATATAAATATACCTTTTTTCTTATTGTAAAGAGGATTTTGCCTCTGAGATCCATGAGAGTGTACTTCATTGCTGCACTTCCTCTCGTAATTGTCTACTCTATAAACAATATCACCATTGGAATTGAAGACAGTGCAGCCATTTGAATGGTACAGAAGATATTTCATCCATATGGTGAGAGTTTCTCTCTCTAAAGTGGCAACTGAGAGGAAGGAGGTGCCCCTGGATGAACTTTGGCCATTGAGAAACTTGGAAGGTTGAAAGAGAGCCTTTTATATAATGTCCTTGATATTTGGCTGGCAATTTCAAGCATATATATATAATTAAGTATTGCAAATTGAGAGTGATTTATACCTCACACGTTGTAGAAAAACACTGAAAAATCAATATCCTCTCTTGTTGGTAAAACATGAGAGGATCTTGTTGAATCTTAACCGTCTATTTTGAAAACGGATGATCAGGATTTGTTCAAGAAAAATGATACAAAAAAGTAAAAAGAAAGAAAATATATGTCACGTGTTTATTTCAACTCGTGTTTGTGATGAGGTGATCACGGTCCTGTATACTAGCACGAACGTCTAAGATGTTAAGGGCGAATTCTTATCTATTGAGATCCCCAACACGACCAGATTTAGTTGTCTTGGCAAAAATAATGCGATAATTACTATTTACAATTGTAATATATTGTTTTCAACTTAATCATAAATTTAAGTTGGAAGATCTTACCCAAATTAATATAGAGAAAAACATGGATATGTTCTTTTAGTTTTAATCTGTCAAAAAATAATTTGCCTTTGAAAACTTGCTTAGACAATCACAATAATCCTAACCATAATGATAGTGCGTGTCGGATTATTCCTTAAAAAAATCTTTCAAGCTTGGACAGTGTATATATTAGCTCAAATATAAAATCTTTGTATTTCTATATAGAGACAATAAAGTTAATTACACTATTAACTTCAACATAGTTTTGTGAAAAATGTTTTGAATATTTTAAATTTTGGGATCGGAAAATTAAGATGCATGAACGTAACACAAGGAAATTAATATTTAATTTAACTTTCCTGATTGAATTAATATATAATTAAGACAATGGATTAGATGAAGACTTTAAGTATAGTAGTTGCTTTGAAATTGCTGTCTGATGTATTGTTTCCCTTTTGAGAATAAAGAATAAGAGGCAAGTGGATATGGATTAACAAAGATAGTGCAAAAAGTGATAATAATTAATTAATTAAAAGTAATGCTTGTCAATTAAAGTTTAAGTGTTAATAATTAATTAATTAATTAAAATGATGATTAAGTAGGATAAACCGGCCACTTCATGTCGTTTAGGCACAATGCTGAATCAGCCAACTTGAATTCTATTCTCTAATTTTCCCATTTCAACCATAAATGCTGACCATCAAATGAGCTAATTAGAAGATTTCAGATCAAACTAAGAAAATTACAATTAAGTAATTTACTCACTAATTTGCCAAAAACATTCTCGGAGAGTTGTTTCCATGCATGATTTATATGTCAAATAGCTAGCAAATTCTTCACCATAAAAAACAAAGAGGTTTCTTGGGACTGTTTTTGACGACGGGGGATGACTAACCAAAAAAAGTACAAAAAGAATACGTCGAAGTAATTAAAGATAAAGGGCAGTTTAGTTCAGTTTCTGAATCTTGTGTTGCACATTTTCCCCTCTTCCGTTCGTGTTGTTTTGTTGGGTAAGGGCTTTGACCCAAAAAAATGTAACTAAAGACAAGATCTATACTATACACATTACGTATTTCTGAGTACAAGTTCTCTCTCCCACCCCCATTTTGAAAATGTTTTCTTCAACATGCTTCTCTCATCAACTGATTAAAAAATAATCTCCATAATTTAATATTCTATGTATTACACAAATGCATATAGTATATATATCTTAGCTTGTGTGGTTCATTGTGGAAGAGTAACCAGAGAGTAATCAGATCAAGATTATATTGTTGGTTCAAGTTGGTGCATCTTGCGTATGTTCTTCAATAGGAGAAAATAGTTTGGTTGAATAATGTTTCCATATAAAATTCCTAGAAAAGATATGCAATTGTTCGAACCACGTTGTTAAATACTATTATGTTATATTGTTGATTTACAGAAATGATTAGATGTTTTTTACTCACAATTTCGTTCCATGGTATGCTCCTATATATTTATATATATATCAAGATGTTAGATAAATAACTTTGAAATTGTTTATAATCTCACGCCTACAGATGCCTCGATGAATATCAGGGATCTAGGCGAGAATTTTTTTATCAAAAAAGATCTACAAGGTTAAAATACTTATGTAAAGTTAACTATAATTATAAGATAATCTTTAATTTTTGGGATGAAAAACTGTTAAGCAAGTTTTGTATCAATTTTATTGATCTATCCTTTTGAGCTAACAATTCATTTTTGAAAATATAATTACTTAACAAAGTGTCAAGAAGATGTTATAAACTTCTTATGATTGTGTGTATATTTTAATTAATTAGAGTAATACTTTTGCCTCGCCTTCTATTATTTAAATTATTATTCTTAAGGATAAAATTTAAAAGTGTTATTCTTATTAGTAAAAAATTAAAAGGTATATATTTATTGAGGTTGAAAACAAAAGGAGAGAGTAAGGGATAAAAGTTAGAAATTGCAATGAGGCCCTTTTATATAGTCCAAGAGAAATTTATTGACAGAAAAAGAGGCTCAGATGAAAAGAGGTCCACCTTGAAACAAAAGAAAAATGTTCTTGTTCTAAAATATAGTAAGTAAAAATTTGGGAACCTATTTTGGTGGCGCCCTAGGCCCAAACCGACCCCGCCCACACCGACAACAGATGATTGGTAACTGTGATGCACATATAAGACAACATATGCACTTCTAAATTCGACGCGCCTTTGGTTGTGTCTAAGAAGACAAAGTTGTGAGGTGGGGTGCGTAGATGATGTAGTAGAAGCTTTATGAGAAAGACTCATACATAAATTAGAAAATAACTCTTCTAAAAGATTATTAATTCACGCACTAATGTCAGTCAATTAAGTATCAAACTCTTCTCGAGTCTCTCACGATTAACGAAAATTTAGAGAAAATTAGAAAGACTCTTGAAAGTTTATTAAATCAAGTCTATTTTCATATTACAATATTGATGCCTATTTATAGACTTAAAACAACTCAAAAATCCTAAATTTGACCTAAGCCATATATTATCATATATGGACTTTATATTTTTAATTTTGAATCCTAAAGTGTCATCTAAATAAGGAAAATAACTAATTATACCTATTTTGAAAATCATAAAATTAATTAAAATAACAACAAATATTTATATAATTAAAATCGAGTACAACTAACAATAAACCCGGTAAATGACTAACGATGATCTCAAGTATCCTGACCCATTCGCATTGCATCATTCTTCCTAGGCTGAAGAAAATTAGTCCTCGAATTTTCAATAGCATCATTATCTATGGAATCGCCATGAAAAAGGATCAAGTGTTTCACATTAAACGTATATGTTATTCAATTTATGACTGGGCAACTTCAGACGGTACACGTTTAGGTTGATTTTCTCAATAATCTTGATAGGTACAGTCCTTCAAGCTGAGAGTTTATTATATTCACCAGGAAAAAAATTATTCTTGGTTAGAATTGCCAACACATAGTCGCCCATGTCGAAGTCCACATGGTGACATTTATTATCGGCATCCTCTTTGTACTTAGCCGTTACTTTGACTAGATTGCCATAGACCGTTCGGCGAATCTCCTGTAGTCTATGAACAAAATCCTAAGCGACCATGAATGAAAAGTCTTGTTTAGTAATAGAATCAAGTCGAGTGGTCCACGAGGACTCAAAAATTAGACGATCTGAAAAGGACTAAAACCATAACTTTTGTTTACAATGTGATCATGAGCAAACTCAACTTGCCAATTTTCTAGTCCGTGACTTGATATGATCCCCTCCAACGTTGAAGAATATACCCAAGAGATTGATTCACCACTATCGTTTGTCCATCCATTTGAGGATGATAAGTCGTACTAAAATCAAGCTGATTATTCACCATCTTCCAAAGACTCCGTCAAATGTGGCTTGGAAAATGAGTATCACAATCAGAAACAATAGAAGTAGGCAACCCATCAAGACAATATACCTCACGAAAGTACAATTGAGCGACATTGATCGTATATGTGGCTTTCTTGCAAGGAATGAAATGCGTCATTTTTTAAAATCAATCAACCACTACATAAATAGAATCATGAGGCCTCTAAGTTTGTGGAAGTCCCAAAAACAGAATCCATACTCATATCTATCCGAGGCTACGTATGGATAGGAAAAAGGTGTACAACCCGAGATTCATGGCCTTTCCTTTGGACACACGACAAATCTAACATTGTTCCACATAATCTTGCACCTATATACAAATTGTTGACTATAAATAGGATGCCTGAACTAACTGTAAGGTACGGTACTAACTAATATGTCATTCACCAGGAGTTCCTATATAATCTGTAAATGCAAGTTGTATCTTGAACATACATAATTTCCCAGAAAAAGAAACCCCTCATGGAGAAGAAAATCTAACCAATTTCCTTTTCGCACATAAGTCATAATAGTATAGAAGTAGGGATCGGTGTCTAATAAATCACGAAATGAATCAAAACAAGGTACTTCAGTTTTCATAGTGGATAACAAACTGCTCCTTCGACTTAGCGCATCGGTAACTCGAGTTGTAACTTGCCTTATGTTTGACAAAAAACATGAACTATTGTAGGTAAATAAACTAAGAAGCATGTCGTGTTGAAACCTTATCCTGACTGTGGAGGTGTCTAAGAGCATCATGATTAGTAAAAAGGATAAACTCGCAATGAAATAAATAACGACGCCAATGTTTCACAGCCTCAACAACAAGATAGAACTCCACATAATAGGTGTTGTACCGTGCCTGAGATCCTGATAACGTCTCAATGAAAAGAACTATTTGTTTACTTGATTGGCTCAAAACTGCTCCAATGCCAACCTTAGAAGCATCATAATGTAACTCAAATGGCAATGAAAAATCAGGTAAAAGCAATATAGGGCAGTCGTCAAACATTTTTTAATAAGTTGAAATGCCCCATTCGCCTCGTCACTCCGCTGGAATCTCCACCCTTTCATACAATCGGTCATAAAAACCATAATACTACTAATGTGAGGAATAAAATGATGATAGGATGACACAAGGCCATGAAAATTGTGAACCTTTATAATAGTTAGTGGACGGGGACACTGTTGGACCGATTCTATTTTGGACTCATCAATCTGTAATTCGTTACCTGAAATTCTATAGCCTAGGAATGATATTTTGGTGTCATAAAAACACATTTCTTCTAATTTTTGTAGGTGTTGAAGATGAATCTCGGGGTTAGCACTATAAATTAGGATATCATTAAAGTATACATTGACAAATTTACCAGTGAAATGTCGCATTCATCACACGCATGAAATTACTCAGTATATTCGATAACATAAAAGACATAACCAACCACTCATACAACCCTTCTCGCGTCTTGAACGCTATTTTCCACTCATCGCCAGGTCAAATTCTAATATGATGGTACTCGCTCTTTAGATCCAATTTAGAGAAGATCATTGTGCCACTAAGTTAATCAAGTAAGTCATACGATCGAGGTATTGGAACACTTTGTACTCATATTGATGGCCTGATTCTCTACAAACATCCTCCACGACCCATCCTTCTTTTATGTAAGGAGGGTTAGTACTGCACGGGCTCACATGCCCCTTAGATAATAGTTCTTCTACCTTCTGACGCAACTCCTCATCTTTACTAGGGCTCATTATGTATTGCAGTTTGTTTACTAACATCGCTCTTGGTTATAGGTCAATATGATGTTGAACATCATGAAAAGATGGCAATCGATAAGGTTGTTGCATCATGAATCATTGACTCTGCAATTGCCTCTTACAATCAGTGCATAAACCATTCCCAAATTCTCCATCTCTCCCAAAAACCGTGATAGTGAGCAACAACTAGTATTGTCCCCGTAGGTTTAGTTTTGTTAAGCGTACGGGGTAGTAACACAATCTTTGTATTGATGTAGAACAGACTGCATGTACCTTTTGTCCATCATGAATCATACCTCTATCATACTTTTAGGGCCTCCCAAATAAAGAATGACATGCATCCATTACCACAACATGACACCAGACTTTATCCTTAAAGTTAGATCTGACCGAAAAGGAAATTAAAGCTCGAAGAGAAACCGTTACCTCTCCTCCTTTTTTGAGCCAAGCCAACTTGTATTATTTTGGAAAGTTTTTTTTATCTTTATTTGAAAATTTTATCACACCGTCTGATAGAATTTTCGTAACCCCTAGGATAACAAATCGGCACACTTTGTCAAAGATAATATGAGTAGTTTCACAACCATTATCCTTATCAAACCTAAGTGTTTAACATGAGTGCCATACTACCAACAAAGGACATGTATCACCCTTTACAAGTTCTTCACTTATAGGTTCTCCACTCATTGGTTCTTTGTTATCTAACTCTGGTTCATCCCTGACCTCGCATCATCCTCGACTTCATATTTAATCTCCAAACATTACCTTCTTCCTTGGTTTCTTACAATTAGCTTGTATATGACCAGTCTTAACACATCTAAAGCGTCATACTCTGCTTCCTACTGTTCAAGTAGATTGAACTGTGGTAGCACGAACCCGTGTAGTGGAGTTTCTACAGCTACGAACTCTTTGGCGTGTGCCACTACTACTCCTGCTGCCAAACAAAGTGCTACTCGTTCTACGCGCCGTCTGTTTCTCCATCTGTAAGGCCCTATGATGTGTTACAGAAATTTTTAAAGGATCGAACAGGTTAACAATCTCTTGAATCTGCACATGTCTCCCACCAACATATCGTGCCACCCGTTGATTAACGGTTTCATAAATCTCATTGCACACTAACAACTGATAAAACTCATTTGTGTAGTCATCTATGCACGTATACCCTACCGTATATTCTGCAACTTCTGATACATTAAATGCTAGGGTAAAACTTTTGAATGCAGTTTCCCTTTTATTTTGTCTCAATCAGTAATTTTCACCTTCCCCATCCTATTGTGGATCAACTTCAATTGTTTCCACCATGTCGTTGCCTTACCTTGATATTGGAAAATGCGACGCAGGCGTTTAAAAAAATTAATAAAAAGAAAAATAAGCGCGACGCAACGATTTTTAAAAAATAAAAAATTTTATTGAATTTTTTTCAATCAGGATTCATTATATATTTATATATTAAATCTACAACATACAATATTATAAATCATATACCTCTTGTAGTCTAAATCAAGTGTCCTTACAAAACCTATCAATCCTCCATCCCACGAAATCGTTCCAACGATCAATAGACTCTGAGATCCACACCATGACCTTCAAAATCAATCATCAACGCACTAGGACGTGTGTGGGCACGTAGAATATTACAAGATATTTTTTTTGTCTCCAGATATTCTCAACACATGAGAACTTCCAAGTCAATCCCCATATCATTGTGCCTCAGGGAACCACTGTTGTACTCAATCAGTGATTGACACGTGTTAATTACTGTGAATTAAATATTTATTTTAATCAGATAAATATCTATATATTATTTAATTCAAATAATAGATTTAGTTGATCCAAATTATTATCTATTAATAATTTAATTATCTAATTTTATAAATTAAATATTTTGTCTCATTTATCGATAATTAGAAAAATAATCGATAATTATATATATATATATAATTCAATTAATCAATTCTTAATTAATTAATCACGCATAATTATCTCATAATTATGTAATTGCCTCAGAATAAAATTTCATTTGCAAGTGAGCCTTTTTCTTATGTCCTGAAACATTCACACTCTAGACGACGTAATATAGAGGTGGCTTGGAGACCATTGACCTATAATCCTAAGCTCTAATAAACTGAATTATTAATTAATTTTTTTAATTAAATAATTTTATTTATTAGTTCCATTATTAATCCACTATAAATATGAAATTGAACTCTTAGTGATTATAGAATGTATTTACAGAGTATTCTCATGTAGTCCATTGATATAATCATTTCACGTAGTTTTATCCTCCAATTATTGGTTCGTAAATTAGAACTGATCAAAATTACCGTCTTATCCTTTTAATTATCTCTTGATCCTTAAATATCATTAATCCACTAGTGAATGACTATTTTATAATCTTATTATAAATTTGAGCTCAATAACCATTCAGTTCTAGAATTAACACTTAAGGGAACCAATATACGATCCGTTAGGTAAGCTTGGATTTCAAACTTGTAAGATCATGTTCCCAGCCATCAATATCAATGAATCTCCAAAACAAAAATCACTAGCCTGTTTTACAAATAAACCTCAACGAGTGAATCAAAAGATACAGTAGATATGTATAGGAGTTCGTGATTACTCAGGATTCAGACTAATTTATATATGATCATCAATTGATTCGTATTAAATTTTTATGATAAACGACACGTTGATAAATATATTAATTCACATCGGTCCAGTCATATATAATCTCATTATATAAAGTACATTCACTAAGATGTCTATCCATATCAATGGTCTGAATTTAGATCACACGCATTCATGATGCTTAGTGAATCGTACTAGCAACCATTCATTAAAGATTTCATACTTTAATATATTGCTGACAGTTTTATTCATTATCTATGATCTTAATCCTCTCATAATAATACAATATCATAGTCTCATTAATGAATATGAAATTTTCAGATATTTATATAAATTATTCAACAATAATTCTAAAGAACAGCTATAAGAAAAATGTAATCCTCATTAAATTTCATATCAATATGTCATTGCACATGTTTTGAGGGTATAACCGCCAACACTCGAAGCCTAGTTGTCACAAGCACTACCCTTTTACGTTTTGGAACTCCCTTCAACTCTAATATTTCTTCCATTATACCAATCCAAGAACTCTTTAGGTTGAAGACTACCATGAAACTCGGGGTTCTCAGTACGTGTACTTGCCTCCAACTGTCGATCCTCTTACATCAAAATTGGCTCCATATATTGTCGACATAGAGGTTCATCTTCAAACTCATCTACCTTAGTCAAATCATCGCCTGATTTTGTGATGTATTCCTTGTAGTGATGCTATTCCTCGAAGTGATTTGTATCGTCTATTTGGTGAGGATGAAGTTTTGAATGCCCTTAAGGAGATGCATCCAAAAAATGTATGGGTACCTAATGGTTTTCCAGCTTTATTTTTCTAAAAGTATTGGGATATTATGGGAGAGAAGGCTGTGAGTTGCTGGCTCAGTATTTCAATCAGGATGTTTCCCAATTAGACGTTCATGGTACCTTTATCATTTTGGTTCCAAAGATATCTTATCCTTCTTTTGCTGATTTTCACCTATTAGTCTTTGTCTTTGTAATGTTGTTTATAAGTTGATTTGAAAGAGTACTACTAGCTGGCCCAAGTCGGTGCTGTGTAGTATTGTTTTAGAAAATCAAAGTGTTTTTTATTAAAGGTAGGCTTATTTCGGATAATGCCTAGGTGGGTGTTGAGGTCCTTCATCCCCTTAGTCTACAGAAGAAAGGGAAACATGGTTAGCGATGATTAATCTCGACATGAATAAGGCTTATGACACAGTAGAGTTGGACTATAAGGCGTGTGTTACGAGATGCATTACCACATTGTCCTTTGTGATTTTTGTAAACGGGGGTTATCTCTCACTTGGTTTTTGCTGATGATAATCTCCTTTCTGTCTGTAGTTCGAAAAATAATTATAGAGTGCTAAAGCAAGTTTTGGAGAACTACTCGGCTGCATCATATTAGTGTATTAATTTTTATATTCTTTCTCCCCGAATACTGATGTGCCTCAAAGTCTTCTATGCTCAGTATTTCTGTTACTCTGAATCTGAATGTTTACCTTGGTATAACTGCTTTTATATGATGGTCTATGAAAGCGTTATTTAGAGATCTTAAAGATAGATTACAGAAGGTTCTACAGCGTTGGCAGGAAAAAATTGTTCTCAATGGAGGTAAAGAAATTCTCACTAAAGCCTGTGCTCAAGCTTTCCCTAAAGGGCCGATATGACACCCCTTGTGTAAGAAAAAGTATTAAAAAGAATGTTTTTAATGCAAAGAATAAATTGTTTGAAATAAAAGATAATTGTCATAAATAAATCACTCAAACCCTCAAAAAATTTGGGAAAAATTACACTTTACCCTCTCAAACTATCACTAATAGACACTTTAAATCATAAATTTTAAAACGTTATAATTTACACTTTAAACTATTTGAAACTCATAATTTTAACCTTATATATAACTCTGTCTACTGCACTATAATTTTTAACAAAATAAAGTCATTTTTTCCTATTTGATACGGCGTTTTATTTATTAGGGATAACATAATCAAGAACGACATCCTCTCAGATAGGACAAAATGACTTCGTGTTGTTAACAAATTAACTTGCAGCAAACAAAGTTACAAATAAGGTTAAAAATGTGAGTTTAAGATAATTCAAGGTTTAAACTAAAATATTTTAAAGGTTTTAAACTGTCTATTAGAAATAGTTTGATGAGGTAGAATGTAATTTTTCCAACAGATTATATTTCAGGCGTAGTCAAGTAGCTACGAGTTGATAAATAAATAAGAATTTAAATGTAGTGCAGAAGTTTTAAACGTAAAAAAATAAATTAGTAAAACAACAATAATGCGTGAAATTAAATTGTGCACAAAAAAGAGAGCAAGGAAGATAAAGATTCAACCTTGATGCGTTTACGTGATTTAGAAAAACATATCCCTACGTCAACACGCGTTTCAAGGACTCCTCTTAAAGATGTTTTTCTCACGATCTTATTACGGTTGAAGACCAAACGTTTACAAACTCTATTAACTGATAGTGTTAATCAAACATTAACAATTAAGCATGATCGAGATTTTAATTTTTTACAAAAACTCTCACGCTTTCAGAGAGTAGATCTATCAACCG
Source organism: Datisca glomerata (assembly GCA_003255025.1). Lineage (NCBI taxonomy): Eukaryota > Viridiplantae > Streptophyta > Magnoliopsida > Cucurbitales > Datiscaceae > Datisca > Datisca glomerata. The sequence goes on from QANY01010308.1 coordinate 118,663, forward strand.
AATACTCACAATATTTTTCTAAATTTTTCTAGAATTTCTTGCAGATCAATGCTGAAAATACAAACCTTTTGAAAATAGAAAAACTTAACAAATCTTCACCGAAAACATGTGTTGGAGATGACAAGCCGAATGAGGTATTAATAGGTGAGGAGAGTGGTGCGAAACCGGTGGGCCAATTGTCAATCAATAGAATATTTTTTTATTTGAGCAACCCCGTTGCTGGTTTGGGGAACCATCAACCTGGTTTCTCCCTAAAATGAAAAATGCCAAAAGCAAATATTATTCAAATCGGACATCTGGTTTGAATATTATACTATTTCAATCGGTTGCCAGATTTAATATTGTTTCATACACTACTCCAACCGACTTGTTACTAATTTGTCTTGTCCTTTATGGTCTTTGACCTTTTTGCTCATTAGTTGACTTCTTGTGATGTATTAGATCTGTATAGTTTTTTAAGTTTGATCATTACATAGTGTGTCATATTTTTTTTAATGCATCAGATCAATTCTTTATAAAATTCTTGTATTTTTTTTTACATTTGACACTTAATAGTTTTTCTACACACTAAAATAATAGTTCAAATATCATTTGTCATCATGAAATATGTCATTTGACTATAATTTACACTCCCTGTTTAGACCATGAATTGTTTTAGGATTCATGCTAGTATCTACAAAGAATTGGAGAGTGTTATCAACAATTGGTGATGGGGTTTCAATGAGAATGGTCTAAAGATGCATTGGTTATCTTAGAAAATACTGTATCAACCGAAAGCTCTTAGAGTTCTGGGTTTCTATGGTTAGCTTGAACCAAGCCCTTCTGAGTAAACAGTCTTTGTGTATCCTTAGTTTTCTTTCACTTTGCCATCTTTGATTTGAAGGATCTTTCAGATGTTTTCCAATCAAATATTTTTGGTTGGTCTAGCACCCTTCTTTGCCATCGTAGTTTCCTCTGTTGGATGATTTGGACCTCTACAAACAACCTATAAAGGATATTTTCACACACTCAAAAAGCAAATTAGATGAGAGAGAGATACTGCTCAAAGAAAAATGGTTTGATCGTAGGTTGTATCGTCTTTCTCTTGATTTACAATTAGCCTCTATTTATAGGCTACTCATATGATCTTGCTACATCTCTTAAAATGGTAATTTTCTCCTATGAATGGAATATCCACTATATTCTAGGGAAATTGAAACATAATTAAGAGATTACAACTTGATTCGAGGGATTTACAAGCATAATTAATAAAATACCAGAATATTCCCCCAGGTTTGGAGGAATTCGGCTGTAACGGCTAAACCACCCTTTAATGGGTCTTCTTTCCTTCCTTTAAACGCTCATGCCTTGCCACGTCGACGGCCTTCATGGCTTCCTTCTTCCCGCTTGCTCTTCTGTTTTACCACACCAACAGTCTACGCGTCTTCCTTTGGTTGCCCCTTATTACACTCGATAAAGTCTTACATATTGATGTGTAATTATGAGGAACCTCGATTTTTGTGTGTGTTTATGAGTGACTTGTTCAATCACGTCCTCTTTTTACAGCATCCATCGGGAACCTACAAGTCTTGGAAATAACAAATACATAATATTAATTAAATAGAAGAGAGAGATGCATGCCTTACTTGAGTTGTCACTTCATTTCTCGCTTTTGCTGACGTTCCCTCTGTAAAACGGCTTTTTATCATTTCCTTTAGTCTTTTCTACTTTTCGATTTCAATTATTTCGTGTAGCGTGCATTTTATTTCATTATCTTTTCTAGCTGTCACCATGTGATTCGCTAGTGCAGGCGATAGTTATGTCTTATCAGTCACTTCCTATTTAAGCGCTTTTCTTTGTTCGTTTCTTCCCTACCTTAATTCTTCGTGGTAAGCCTTATTCTTCTTCTTCTTATTCTCTACAATATTCTCTTTGCATTCCTTTCACCTAAAATTTTTTGAACATGGCACGAGGTCGTACCGATAGGTTTAAGCCCCATGTTCCTTTAGTTAGAACCCAAGCTGAGCTTGGTCATTTATAGCTTCCCACAGTGATGCCCTTCCATCTGACGTTGTCTGCGGTTTAGGCGAGAGTGGTTATCGTGGTGTAGAGTGTAGGCCCCCATATTAGATTACCCTCAGCCTAATGTATATAGCTCTAAGTCCCAAGCTTCCTTTCTCACACAGTAGGGTTGGCTCCTTCCCAGCTCACCCCTAGCTCATATAGGATACTTTTAGGATTTAAAGCCTTAAACAAAAGACACAGCTTAGATTTAGGTGTCGATGAGCTTCAAGCCTGTTATATAATCAAATACCATAAATCCCAGTGATATTATCTCGTACCTCATCCCTAATTGAAAGGAGGAAGATGATAACAACAATCCCAAAAGGGGATAAAGGCTGGGAACGACATGTTATTCAAATTGGAGGGAACTAGGGCGGTGATGGCCGCTGGATAATCCCTCATAGATGGGGAGTCTTTAGTAAGTTTTTGGAGCTCTGGTTTCCATTTTTAATTCCTTTCCCCATTTCTGTTGTTTATTATATATATATATATATATATATATATATANCTTGACTTGTTTATTATAGATAACAAAAGGAATAGGCCACCATTCCTTTCCAGGGAGTCCAAAAAGAAGATTATAGTTGCTTTCAACATTCACGTATAGGACTAGAATGACCTTCTTGATCTGTGACAGGAAATCAATGTTGCTTTCATTCCTGATGTGCCTCAAGCCACTTCCGTTTTTGCTCAACCATCTTCTCCTAAGCTCCAGAGAGGTATTCCTATTTCCTACTTTCATTCTGTTTCTATTGTTTCCATTTCAAGTACTTCTATTTCCTCTTGGTCTGAACAGGAGGATGTAGAATGGGAATGTCTGGTTCAAAATTTCGTTGAAAGTGTAGTTATGTCAAGGTGTTTGTGGAGCACGATTGCTGGGGATGTTGCGGAAAAAAGAAACGTTTGTCTAAGGCATGAAGCCCAAAGTTCTTCTCGAGCAATTTTGAGTCCTCCTCTCGTTCCTACTGATTTTCCTGCTACCCCCAACAAATCATTCTCTGGTCATTCCTCCTACTCTTGTGGCCCCCGGGGAAAGCTCTCGGCAGCCTTCAACCTCTCATCCCCCTCCTCCATAACCTGATCACTCTTTCAGCTCTCAATGAGGGGTGAAGACCCTCTAGTGTGGAGGTGGAAACGTTTCCATGGAGTCCCCTCTATTCCTTCATCTATCTATTTCCTGAATGACCCCCGTTTAGCACACATCATGCTTCATGAGGTCCAATCTGATGTAGACATGATCACTGCCCACAACATGACTGTTAGAAACCAAGTCTTATCTCTCAGCCATGGTTTAATGAAGGTATTTTTCTCAACTACTTCCTTTTATTTCCTTTACTTTATTTATCTTTATCAACATCTTATCTTTCCCTTTTTTGTGTTTTGCAGGCCATGATTTTCCACCACATCCTTCAAGAACACTTGCCACTGAGTAGAGTATGGCTCAGTGGAAAAATGAAGCTCAAGCTGCCCATGGCAGTTTTTAGCGTCACCATGAAGAGATTGAGTGGCTGAGGAAGAGGGAGGCTGAACTTCAGGGCACAGTGGAGGAGTTTTCCCAGGGAGCGGCAACAACTGCGATAGAAGTTTCCAAGTTAGAAGATTCTCTGAAGGCCGTGAAGGAAGCTCTTGAGGAATCTGAGAGGTGCCAGACTACTTCCTTTGAAAACCTGAAGATTTTTTAGGAGAAGTTAGTCGTCGCAAAGCTAGCTCGAGATGAAGCTGAGCGGGGGGAGAGAGAGAGAGAGAGAGAGAGAGAGAGAGAGAGAGAGTGTGTGTGTGTGTGTGTGTGTGTGTGTGTGTGTGTGTGTGTGTGTGTGTGTGTGTGTGTGTGTGTGTGTGTGTGTGTGTGTGTGTGTGTGTGTGTGTGTGTGTGTGTGTGTGTGTGTGTGTGTGTGTGTGTGTGTGTGTGTGTGTGTGTGTGTGTGTGTGTGTGTGTGTGTGTGTGTGTGTGTGTGTGTGTGTGTGTGTGTGTGTGTGTGTGTGTGTGTGTGTGTGTGTGTGTGTGTGTGTGTGTGTGTGTGTGTGTGTGTGTGTGTGTGTGTGTGTGTGTGTGTGTGTGTGTGTGTGTGTGTGTGTGTGTGTGTGTGTGTGTGTGTGTGTGTGTGTGTGTGTGTGTGTGTGTGTGTGTGTGTGTGTGTGTGTGTGTGTGTGTGTGTGTGTGTGTGTGTGTGTGTGTGTGTGTGTGTGTGTGTGTGTGTGTGTGTGTGTGTGTGTGTGTGTGTGTGCGGGTGTGTGTGTGTGTGTGAGAGAGAGAGAGAGACTGAAGACATCTTCTAAGCATTGTTTGACAAGACAAAGAAGAAAGTTTATCTTGCTGGATACAAGGATGGGAAGGAGAACAGCCCTCCCCAGGTCTCTCTCGAGGATGTTGTGGAGGTCGAAATGGACGCTTCTCCCGAGGGTTTTCCTTCTACTGAGGATGCCCATGCTAGCTCCTCTATGCCCGCCGTTGAAGTCATCCATGTTGATGAAGCCTGAACTTTTGAGCTTTCCCTATAATTTTCATTTTATGAATTTGCATTTTATTTTCCTTGTTCTTTCAATCATTTCATATTTTTTCAGATCTTCAATGAAATGATTTCTTTACCCTAACACCCTTTGTCATTTCCTTTGTTAATTTTTTAGCACTTAGCAAAGAAAACAAACAAGTAGTTTAATACTTTAGTTCTTTTCCTTAACAGTTTAACACTTAGTAGATCTTTTTTTAAGAAGCAGTTTAGGACTTAAGGCTTTCCCCCTTTAATAACTTATATTGTTTTCCTTTCAAACACTTAAGCAATAATTTAGCAAAAACTCAATAACCCTTAGGAAATTTTCCGCTTACAATGCTTTTGTTTTCCACCTTTTCTCTTTATCCGCTTTGAGAGGCGTTGACTTTTGGGTTTTCTTTTTAGAACCGATGTGACCTATTGTTCTGCTTCCACTTCTTTTAGACTTGCGACTTTGTCATTTTCCTTTCTTTGTTTCCTTGAACTTTATCTCATTTATTGTTTGCTTTTTTTCCCTTTGCTTCCTTTATTTATTTTCCCCATTTTAGAGAGAAGGTTTTTCCCGCTTTCAATGACTTTGGCTTCTAGGCTGCCGACATCCCCACTCTCAATGCTTTAGGTGTTTAAACCGTCGATCTTTACATTTCCTATTTTAGATAGAGGGTTTTTCCTGCTCTCGAAGACTTAGGCTTTTGCTCCATCGTCGTTTTCTTATACTCATTTTTCAACATTTTAGAGATAAGGTTTTTCCCGCCGACCTTTTTTATTTTTCACATTTTAGAGAGAAAGTTTTTTCCGCTCTCAAGGGATTTGATTTCTAGGCCGCCGACCTTTTTTATTTTCTACATTTTAGAGAGAGTTTTTCTTACTCTCAAGGGCTTTGGCTTCTAGGCTGCCGACCTTTTTTTATTTTCCCCAATTTAGAGATAAGAATTTTCTCGCTCTCAAGGGCTTTAACTTCTAGCCGTCGACCTTTTTACTTCCATATTAATTTGAAGAGATAAGGGAGAGAGTTTACACAAGTTTTTTTATGTGGAAAACCTTTACGGGAAAAATTATTCATTGCAATAACATTTAATAAGTTAAACAAAATATTTCTAAAGATAATTGGCGTTCCACGGCTTCTTCAATTATGTTCCTTCTTCAGTTGTGAGATAATAGTATCTGTTGCCACCTACCTCTTTGACAATGTATGACCCTTCCCAGGGTGGACCGATTTTCCCTTTCGTTTGAATGATCTTCATAATTAGACCCCCCTACTAGAATTATCGTTTTCTAATTCTTCTCCGGAAGTAGACTTTTTTCTGATTGTAATTAGTCATTCGCACGAGTCCTTCCTCTCTCATTTCTTCTAATAAGTCGAGGTTTTCTTTCATGGGTTCTTTATTTTACTTCTCAGTCAGTTCTAACCTCAGAGTGGGATTCTCAATTTTCACAGATATTACTATTTCTGTTCCATAGGCTAGAGCGAATAGTGTCTCGCTCGTTGCCTCTTTGGGAGTTGTCATGTATGCCCACAATACTCTGGCAATTCTTCAACCCATTTTTATTTTGCCAATTCCAGACGCTTCTTCACATTATCAAGTATAACTCAGTTCAACCTCTCGGCTTGCCCGTTTCCTTGTGGGTAATAGCGTGTAGAGTACTGGTATGTAATTTTTAGGGATTTGCGAAAGGTCTTCACCATTCTACCAGTGAACTGAAGTCCATCATGAGGAAGAGTTCCATAGGAAAACCCTTACTTCTTCCTCACGAATCCTAGCAAAGGCCTCTGCTTCAGTCCATTTAGTGAAGTAGTCTGTGGAAACTAGTAGGAAACATTTCTGAGCAGGTGCCATGGGGAGTGGGCCAACAATGTCTAGATCCCACTGCATGATGGCCAAGGACATGCCACAATGTTGAGTTCTCATGGGGTCATTCTTACCATGGACACAAATCCTTGACACTTGTCGCATTTCTTTGTGTACTGCTTGGCGTCTTGATGTATTTTTAGCCAGTGATATCCTTCATTTAGTACCTTATGGGCCAAAGATCTTTACCCAGTGTGGTTCCCGTATAATCCTTCATGAATTTCTGCCAACACGTACTGGGCTTCCTTTTCTTATAGGAATTTTAGATACAGACCTGAAAAAGATCGCTTGTATAATGAACCATTAATCATGCATCACCTGGCACTTTGCTGCTGGACTTTCTTTGTGTAAATGTAGTAAGATCCCTTCCTTCAGGCAGTGGATTACATCGTCTTGCCAGTTGGGCTTTTCCTCAATTTCTACTTCCACCACCTATTTCACTGTGATACTTGGTTTAAAGGAATTTAACCCGCACATTCCATTTTCCCGAGAGCTGTAGTGAAGATCTCAGATTAGCCAACGCATCTGCATGCTTCGTGGATCTCATAATTCTTCAGTTGATTCAGTAATTCTTTTGCTCATTCTAAATAACTGATCATCCTTCTATCCTTTCTTGTGAACTCTCCCGTGATTTGTCTCATAACTAGCATTGAATCACAGGGTATTTTTACTTCAGTTACCTTCAATTCCTACAATAAAGAGATTCCCGCTATCAAAGCTTCGTATTCGGCTTCGTTATTCAAGGCGTTCAATCCAAACGAAATGGAGTGCTCTAGTGTTTCACCAAGGACGTCCTCAGTACCACTCCTACTTTGAATCCCTTGTTGTTTGAGGCTCCATCAACATATAGTTCCCATGTCCCGTTTCCAACTGTTTGTGATCCATTTTCATTTTCTTCCCCGACGACGACAGTGAAGTCCGCTACGAAGTTAGCTAGGACTTGCCCTTTAATTGATGTCCTCGGCTCATAATGGATTCCATATCTGCTTAACTCAATTGTCCACTTTGCCATTCTTCACATTCCTCATCCCACCCGTCGGTGGGAGTTCTTTCTCAATTTTACAAAGAAAGGTTTACATTTGTCAGTTGATCTTGAAAGGAATCTGTTTAATGCTGTCAATTTTCCTGTTAAACCTTATATTTCCTTCCCGTTTTGTGGGGATCTCATTTCCATTATGACTTTTACTTGATCCGGATTAACTTCAACTCCCCGTTGCATGACCAAGTGACCCAAGAATTTTCCCGCCGCCACTCCAAAGGTGTATTTCTCTGAATTCAGTCTCATGGAACTCTTCCTCATGATGGAGAAGGTTTCATTGAGGTATTTGATGTGATCTTCCCACTTACAGCTCTTTACTCGCATATCATCCACATAGACCTCCATGGTTTTCCCGATTTGCTCTTAGAGGATTTTACTTACCAACCTTTGGTAGGTAGCACCTGCATTTTTCAAACCGAAAAGCATTATTTTGTAACAAAATTTACCATGTTTAGTTACGAAAGATGTCTTTTATTTATCAAGTTGGAACATTTTCACCTGGTTGTATCCTAAGAAAGCATCCATGAAGCTTACAAGCTCGTGTCCTGAGATGGCATCTACCATCTGATCTATTCTTGGCAGCAGATATTCATCTTTGGGGCAGGCTCTATTCAGGTCTGTGCAGTCTACATAGCTTTTCTCCACTTCTTGTTCTTCTTTTTTACCATGACAACATTTGCAAGCCATTCTGGATAATCAACCTCCCTGATGAAGCCGCTTTTAACAATTTTTCAACTGCTTCTTTGATGGCCATATTCATTCCTAGAGCGAAACTCCTCTTTCGCTACTTCACTGTCCTAACAGTAGGGTCAGTATTCAACTTATGACATATTATAATTTTTGGTATACCTGGCATTTATTGGGTTGTGGTTGCAAAAATATCTTTGTTTTTCTGCAGGAAATCCGTCAGCCATTCTTTTTCTGCTTGTTCACGGTGGGCCCCAATGCTAGTTGTCTTATGTGTTTCTTCATCTAAGTAGATGGGTTCTGTTTATTCTCCCGCTTCGTACCTCAAGCCCACATGCGCGTCCTCCTGTGATTGCTATTATTCATTAGCAACCGCCAACTCTTCTTCCTTCTTTTTTGTTTTTTTTTTCTTGCTGACTCCAGTGCGATTATAGCGCGGATCTAGGCAGCAGCTGGATCTTCTCTTATGGTCTTGATCCCATCAAGAGACGAGTACTTCACTACTTAGTATTAGGTGGATGGTACGGCTTTCATCTTGTGCAGCCAGGTTCTTTTCATAATGGCAACATAGGGAGATGATGTGTCCAACACTATGAACTCTTTGAGGTGGTTGAATGGTTCTGCACTGACTAGGAGGGCAATCATCCATTCTGAGTAGCTCATACTTCCATTTAATCCTATCAGGGGCTGTGACGGACCTTGCAACTGACGTTCTCCCATTGACATTTTCTCGAGCGTTGACCGATGGAGAATGTTGACGGCACTCCCGTCACCGATCGGAACCCTTCTCAATAAACAGTTTCCCATTTGTATTGAGATGACAGGGGCGTCGTTATGACATCCGTCATACTCTAAAACCATATCATCAAATACGAGCGAGGGATTTCCGTTATCACTTGAAGGCTCCCCCGTTCATAATTTCCTTCCAGCAATGGTTTCTTGTTGTACACATTTCTTTCCTTTCTACTAGTTCCCTCCTATTTAGTCAATTCAATGATGTTGTCGACTATCCAGAGTGGTTGCTTCTCGTTGTCCCATCTTTCTCCATCACGGACTCCCTTTTCATTTTCTTGTTTCGACTCCTCTTTTTTCACAAAATGATTGAGGTATTCTTCTTTTACCAGCTTTTCTATGTACTCTTTCAGCTGATAACAATATTTTATATAATGTCCATTGCTCATGTGGTATGAGCAATACTTGTCCTTATCATTATAGTACAGCTCCTTTATGAGTGGGGTCTGCCTCTTCAACTAAGGCTTGTCATTTATCATATCTAGGACTTGGTTTACTGATACAGTCAACGGTGAGTAGACATTATCTCTGGGGTCGATGTCATCAATATATCTCCTCTAGTTGTCAGTTCTATCATGTTTACTATCTCCCTGCTCACTTTCTTTTTCTGTCCTCTGATTCTACTTTATGTCGGCCCTTGAACTCCGTTCTTCTTTCTTGGGCTCATCATTCTGTCGTCATGTCTGTTTTAACAGACTCTTATTTTCTTTTTCCAACATGATGTAAGATTAGACATGCTGAAAGGTTTCCGCCATGGTTAAAGGTTTAACTTTTGATAAATCCTCAAAGAGGGCGGATCCCTTGTCTAAAGACCAGCCTGACCACTTTGTCGTCACATCTTTCCACCTTAGCCATCTCCTCTTTAAACCTGTGGGTGTACTCGCATAATTTTTCTCATTTTTGGGAAAAGATTGTAAGGAGGTACTCTGAATCTTCCATCATCACATGATACGTAGAGTATTTCTCCAAAAAGATAGTAGACATGATAGTAAAATTAGTAATTAATTGCCATTTAAATGTAGTTTCGTCCAAGCTTGTAGGAAATATCCTACACATCAACGCGTCTTCATGTTGATACATTGCCATAACTTGCTTAAACCACCTAAGATGGTCCACAAGGTCAGATTTTCCTTCATGGCGCTAGAACTTTCAGGCTTAATGGGGTTCTGGTGAGAGACTCAAGGTCCACATTTCCCGTAGTCCCCATATTCCTCAGCTCCATCATTTTTCTCTCCATCATCTCCTCCATCGGTGCTTCTATCATAACTTTTGGCGGGCGGACTTTTCCAGCTATCTCTTTTTCATTTTTTTGGGATTGTAACTCAACATCTTCATTTTTCACATTCATGTTATTTTCAATAGCTTCCCGTCTAGCTTCACGTCTGCCTCCTTCTTGATGATTTTCCTGTTCCTCACGGTTAGTGTGTTGACTAACTTTTACGTGCGTCTGTGCGAGATCCCATACAGATCAACAATCTGTTCATGCATCATTTGCCACACATGGTGCAGCATTTCGTCATTCGTCATTCCATTACTCCATCTCCTGCATTTAGCTTAGGATAGCCTGAAGCATCTCAGCCGGGGGAGTGGGTTGATTGGTTTGCTCATCCCCATTCTTGTTTCCTTCGTTGAGGGTAGTATTTATCTGGTACGAGGCATTGTTTGTTTTTTTTGGAAGGATTCCCTTAGGTTTCTGTTGGATTGAGTTTTAAAATTTGAGAAAAAATTATTGAACCACGAACGGTTCTTGGATGGAATATAAAACTTTTTTACATTAACCAATTTAATCATATTAAATATTAAAACTATGCATCCGATTATGCATATAAAGTTAAATGTATTCAAATGAGTTAGAAACAATTTTATACCTTTCTTGTTCTTTTTTAAACAATTTTATACAAATTAAACGTCTCGCGTTCTTCACTTTTCGTGGAACTTAAATCAGTCATCACACCAACAACCACTCATAGGTTTTAGAAATATATCTCAATTGGATGTTGATCAAGAATTGAGTGTGAGCTTTCAAAATAACTCGAGAATAAAAATCAAATTTTTCCTTCTCCTCTACAGACTTCGACGGCAAGCAGGGAGAGAGAAACTCTTTTCTTGCTCTGTGTAATCACACAATGTGTTAGGGTTACAGATGCAACACTATTGCTATCTCTTATATAATAATTACAGAATTTACACATATACCCATATATGTTAAATTACCGAAAATTCACCCCCAATCTTTACTATTACCGAAAATTGCATATCTCCCTAGAGTCAATGTTGTGTCCAAATTCATCAATCTAAATTGATAAATTAAATTTATCTCCATCAATTAATTAATTAATTTTTTTATTTACTAATTATCTAATAATTAGAAAATAATCAATTAATTAAATTAAACGTCAATTACTTAGTTCTCACTAATTAAGTGACAACACCCATCACATATGGGTTCGGGAAATATACATTGGTCTGAAACATGTTTTTGGTCCAACTAGTATTATTTTTCATTCATGTCCTTATAAACTACTCTTGCGACTAAATGGACCCACATGAATAAAGCTATAGGTCTCAAATACTCGGCAAATTTATCTCCATAAATTTCTAACTTATTTAATCCTAACATAGTAAGACTTCACTATAAGTCTGATGTCGAATCAACTTTCGATTCATGCGCGATACATTTTCTGTTGGTACAAATAAATACTTTTATTTCTCGATCCACAAAATATTTTAACATAATATCCTTCGTGAATATCGGTAACAAGAGCGAGATGTAAAATTATCATTTTAGCCCTCTTTTTATTATTTCCTAAACTCATTTATTGAATGTAAATAAAAAAAACATAATAGTGAACTGTCTCGATGTCTTATGCAATGATTCATTTCATCGAGTACATGACCAAGTTAATTTATTCACATACCCATCAATAAGCATAAGGTGATATTGTTGCATTTTGCAAACTAACCATGAATTTTCATATCTGTGAATCACACAACTTCAACATAGTTGAATCACGATTCCAACAACTTAGGTGTTTTTTGGCAATTCGAACTCACTTCTTTGACATATCAAAAAACGTAACTAACTAGGTCAAGTTTTGTATTCATTCACGATTAAGGTGATTATGAAAATACCCTTAAGATATAACAATTAAATATAGAGATAGAAAAATGACTTTATTCTAAACTAATTTGTTACTGGTCTATTCAAAATATTCCATAACATGTCTAGGTGAACCGTTAGAGTCTCCACTTTCATGCCCTAAGACCGACATCCTTTGATTCAACCTAACTGTGATTATCCAGTCGATCCTAAGACTGTGAGTAACGTTTTGAACTATTTCACAAGAGTTTATCTGGAAGACCCCTCATTCTTTACTATTCTTACGCTGACAATAGTTTTATAACTTGAGTAAATTATAAGCACACTTTAATTAATAAAAAAATTTCATTCATTCATTAAATTCAGTAATACAAAATGTCTAAGAAATAATTAAATACTCATAAATAGTTATTACACGTTATTTTATGAACATGATTCCAACAATCTCCCATAAAGTAGGCATGTACAATCTCATATATTCATGCCCTCCATATGATCATCAAAGACTTTACTGTTTAAAGTCTCCGTGAATGGATCTGCCAAGTTGTTGACCGTCGATATGTGTGGTATTACAACATCTTCACGCTGAACAATCTCTCTAATCATGTGATACTTATGCTCTATATGCTTGGATCTTTTGTGGCTACTTGGTTCTTTCCAATTCATTACAGCCCCACTGTTATCGTAATAAATGCTCAGCTTCCATGGTAGAATCAGCAATGTAAGATATCTTGATACTTCTCCATATAAATGCTCCACCATTCAAGATGAACACCGATCCTGAAGTGGACCTCCTATAATCATTGTCTGCTTTGAAGTAAAAATTAGTATCCCCGTCACATTCATGTTAGCGCCCGAATACACAAGTATGTAGTTCCTTGTTCAACTAAGATACTTAAGGATATGCTTGACGGCATTCCAATGCTTGATTCCAGGATTAGATTGGAAACGACTCACCACGCTCACCTCGTAGCAAATGTCTAGCCTAGTGAAAATCATCGCATACACGAGACTTCCTATGGCTGAGCCATATGGAGTCTTTCTCATGTCTTCCTCTTCTTAAGGAGTCTTGGAAGGCTACTTCTTGGAGAGACTGACTCCATGCCTAAAATGAAGATATCCTTTCTTGGAGTTTTGTATACTAAATTGATTCATCACCTTATCAATATAAGATACTTGAGACAGTGTCAATTATTTGTTCTTTCAATCCTGAAAGATCTTAATACCTAGGACAAAAGAAGCTTCTCCAAGATCCTTCATATCAAATTACCTTGCAAACCAAATCTTGATATCAGATAATTTTCCTACATTATTTTCAATGAGTAGAATATCATCTACGTACAAGATAAGAAATAACACTTTCCCTTCGTGTAACAGCTTATACACACAGGGTTCACCCACTAACTGTTCAAAATCAAAGTTCTTGACAGTTTTGCCGAATCTAATAGTTCACGATCGTGATGCTTGTTTAAGTCCATAAATGAACTTCAACAGTTCGTAAAGCTTACCCTCTTGACCTTTTTTCATGAACCCATCTGGTTGAGCCATATAAATGCGCTCTTCAAGATTGTCATTTAGAAAAGTAGTCTTGACATCCATCTGCCAGATTTCATAATCGAGGGCAGCAACAATTGATAGGAGGATTCAGATAGATTTAAGTATGACTACTGGCGAGAAGGTATCCTTCACAGTCTATACCTTCATTTTGGGTGTAGACCTTGGCTACTAGCCTAGCTTTGAATGTCTACGCATTCCCATCCGAACCCTTTTTTTATAGATCCGTTTACACCCTATAAGTTTTACCCCAAGAATCTACAAGTTTTTAGACTCCGCTCGAGTACATCGAATGTATCTCAACGTTCATGGTTTCTTACCATAGGTTTACTTTAGGACCAACCATGACCTGTATGTAGGAGACATGTTCAACCTTCCCACTACGTCGAGGCTCCATAAGCTCTGGCCTCAACTGTGGTTCTTTTATTATTGAATCAAGAACAGTTCCAGATTAGAGAGTCAGTGTCCTCCCACTCAATAATTTCTCTAGCACAAGAGTGCTTCTAGGCTTCACACTTCTTATATAGTATTCTTCAAAAAAACGTGCACCGTTCTTATGAATGTTTTCTTGTCAATCGAACTATAAAAGACACACCCCTTCGTTCCTTTGGGATATCCTACAAACATGCATATTTTTATCGACTGGCCAACTTACCTATCTTCTGTTTTAGAAGATGTGTTGGGCACCCCCATATTCTAAGGTGGTTAACATATAACTTTCGCCCATTCCATCTTTCATATGGCATGCCAGGCACCGTCTTCGACGAAACTTGGTTTAGAATGTAGCTGTTATTTCCAAAGCGTATCCCTAGAATGAATCTGGGATGGAAGAGTAAGTCATCATGGATCTAACCATATCCAACAGAATTCGATTCCTTCTCTCAAACACACCATTCTATAGGTGCTGTAAGCTGAAAAGAATACCTTATTCCTTAAGAAATTCTTCGACCTTTCCTAGTAAGTACTCTTCACCGTGATCAGATCATAGCGTTTTGATTTGTTTCTCTAATTGCTTTTCGACCATAGCTTTGTACTCTTTGAACTTTTCAAAGGTTTCAGACTTTTGGTGCATTAGATAAACATGTCCAAAACGTGAGTAGTCATCAGTGAAGGTTACAAAGTATTCATAACCTCCTCTTGCTTGGATATTCAATGGCCCACATACATCATTATGTACGAGTTTGAGGCATTGAGTGACTCTTTCACCCTTCACTGAAAAGGGTCTCTTGGTCATTTTGCCTTCTATACAGGATTCACATGTGAGTAGTGATCTCACACTTAAAGTTTGCAATGGATCATCATTTGTAAGTCTTTTAATCATGTTCAGGCTATTGTGCTCAAGACGTAAGTACCACAAATAGGTTAGATCGGTTGAGTCATGCTTCAACCTTTTACTATCTCTTTGTAAGTCAGTATTTACTTTAGGGTCACATATCATTGGAACTATCGGTTTTTATGTTAAACAGTTTATTTATCAAACGTGCAGTGGTAATTAAGCAATCATTTTTAAAAATACCAATATATTTATCAACGAAATTCAAACTAAATTCTTACTCAATTAAACTAGCTACTGAAATAACGTTCTTCCCAAAAACTGGGATATAATAAACATCACATAAAACCATAAAATTGTTATCAAATGACAATTTAATAGTTCCACAGATACGACTGATACTAGTGCTTCATTTCCCAAACAGAAGCTGAACTCGCCCTCGTCAAGCCTTCCGATTTTTCTGAATTCCTGTAGGGAACAATAGATATGGTTAGTGATTGTAGAGTTTACAATGTACAAAAAATTAGAGTCATCCACATAACAGGCCTCAGTAAAAATCTGGGCAGTTACGTTTTCAATGGCCATCGACTTCACAATGATGACACTTATTTTTCGACTTGTCCACTTTTGTAGTGCCCTTACCTTTCGCAACTTTCGAGTTCTACTTATTAGCCTCCTTCAGACCTCTCCTGTGTTTCTTTTTGGTGCCAGATGTGGAAGGTTTTCTTTTAGTAAAGTTTGCCTCTCCGGTCTTCCTCTTGCACTTCAGAAATAGGGTCTCAGCAGCTTGCAGTTCCTTCATCAGCTCAGGAAGTGAGTACCTTAACTTATTCATCAAATAATTAAGTTTAAAGTTCTCAAAAGTTTCTGAAAGAGTCTCAAGGATCATATCAACTTTATCTCATCATCTACCTCAGCACCCATGATCTTCATATAATACAGATAACTAATGATCATCATCATATGTTCTCTGATAGAAGTTCTAGGTTTCATTATGCAGTTCATGAAGTTTCACATAGCAGCCTCTTTACCTTGACGACTTTGATCTCCGGACATTTCGGTGATGTTCAACATCATAACAACGGCAATTCCCATGTTCTGATGTTGTTGTTGCAACCATTGCTAACAGAAGTCAATATATAACAGCTGGTGATCTCATCAGAACGCAGCCAATAAGTATAAGCATCATTTTCCTCTTGAGTCGATTCAGCAATAGGTTCAAGGGGACAAGGGGTGGTGAGCACGAACTTGTACTTTTTCTATCGTCAGCATGATATCAAGATTACGTTTTTAATCCACGTAATTATCACTAGTAAGTTTGTTCACGTTTAAGATAGTTGAGAGTAGGGATAGTGACATGGTTACTGAAAATAATAAATAAAGTGGTGTAAATAATACTCAATTACTTAGGAAAGTATGAGGCATGATGTAAATACTTAAATATTTAAAAAAATTAATAAAAAATATTTCTTCCATGAAGTTATGATTAACAACGATAGTGTGTCTCATCTAAGGACAACATCTAAGTTTTCACCTATCGCATTGAGACTCATCTCATTTGATTAACGCTTCTAAAGATGTCACTACATCTAGCTTAACCAATCACGAATGGTTTTGGTCACCTTAGCCCCATTGACTAACCCTTATGAGGGATTCCAATGTGTTTCGGTCTAAGTGTTTAACCAATGCATTGGCTTTAAAGGTTATCATGAACTAACAGTTCATCTAGGAACGGTTCTGCCACACCACTTCCTTTACAAGAGTTTAGCTTCTTAAGCAACTCGATGACTCAAAACAACATGATTCCCAAGTTTCTCCCACTGAAGAGATGACCACTGGGGCGGCTCTCAACCATTACTCGTACCACCACGATCAAGTTTGCATTGGAGATATTGGGAACGTTTTGACGTAAACGACCTTCCCACTTAGTTTTTGGAAAATGGATTTTTCTTTATTTTTTTCAAATATTATAACTCTTTATTAATTAGTAAATCATCTATTCAAAATTAACTTCCTTATAGGCTCATTTCTATTTCTAACTCATAAAAGAATAATAAATAAATTATAATTAATTTAAATACTAGTCTTCATGGTGTCTGTAATTATCTCATTGTCCTTCAGAAAGTCTCACCAATTTTGTAAGTTTTTACAACAGTGCAGTCCCATTTTCAAAATTCAATTTTTTTATCGAAACCATTTAATTAAGAAAAACTATTTTCCTAATTAAATAATCATTTAAAAAATTAAAATTCAAAAGATAAATTGATATCTTTAAATTCAAAAGATAAACTATATATAATTATCTTTTGAATTTAAAATTCAAATGATAAAACGATAAAATGGATAATTATCTTTTGAATTCAAAATTAAAAAGATAAAAAGATAAAAAAAAATGATAATTATCTTTTGAATTTTAGTTGTCTTTTATCCGTTTAAAAACCAAAATTCAAAATTTAAAATTTAAAAGATAAAAGATGAGATTAGGATTTTTGTGAAACATCACAAGATTTCTTAAACACTAATTGTTATCACTTAGGGGTTCACAAATCTTAGTCACCACACAAGGCATGACAGCATACAGCGCGAGGCGGTGCGGCACGGTGATGACAGCGGCGGTGACGGCAATGGCGGTAGTGACGACAATGACGGCGGGGGCGGCAGATTACATGAAATTTTAAAAAATATAACTTTTGTAAGAAAATAAATTAAATAAAATTCTATACCTCAATTTCGGCGTACATCAATTCTAAAATTGAAAAACAAAACGCCTAGAGTCAATAGATCAGGATTCATTCATAAAACACATTCAAAACTATTTTGAATCTACCATACAAAAATATGTTAATATTACAACATTCATCGATACATACGTTTTATCACAGAATATGCATAATCAAGAAACCAATGCTCTAATACCAATTGTTAGATTGAGTTTTAAAATTTGAGAAAAAATTATTGAACCACGAAGGATTCGTGGGCGGAATATAAAATTTTTTTATACCAACCAATTTAATCATATTTAATATTAAAACCATACATTCGATTATGCATAAAAATTTAAACGTATTCAAAAGAGGTAGAAATAATTTTATACCTTTCTCGTTCTTCGTAGAACTCGAATCAGTTTTCACACCAACAACCAATTGTAGGATTCAGAAGTATATTTCAATTGGATGTTGATCAGGAATTGAGTGTGGGCTCTCAAAATGAGTGGAGAAGAAAATCAAATTTTTCCTTCTCCTCTATAGATTTCAGCGGCAAGCAAAGAGGAGAGAAACTCTTTTCTGCTGTGTGTAATCACATAATGTGTTAGGGTTAGGAATGCAAACTTATTGCCATCTCTTATATAATAATTATAGAATTTACACTTATACCCCTATATGTTAAATTACCAAAAATTCACCCCCCAATCTTTACTATTAGCAAAAATTGCATATATTCCTAGAGTCAATATTGTGTCCAAATTCGTCAATCTAAATTGATAAATTAAATTTATCTTCACAATTAATTAATTAATTTTTTTATTTACTAATTATCTAATAATTATAAAATAATAAATTAAATAATTTAAACATTATTTGCTTAGTTGTCACTAATTAAGTGACAACACCCATCACATATGTGTTCGGGAAATATATCTTGGTCAAAAACACATTTTTGGTCCAACTGGTAATATTTTTCATTTATGTCCTTATGAGCTACTCCTGAGACCGAATGGACCCACATGAATAAAGTTATAGGACTCAAATACTATGCAAATTTATCTCCATAAATTCTCAACCTATTTAATCTTGACATTGTACGACTCAACTATAGGTCTGATGACAAGGTTAATTAAAAATGAAAATGGATCTCATTTGAAAATTTGTAAAAACAGGACAGTAACTTTAATTTTCAATCAATAAATGATTAATGACAGGACACAAAAAATTATCTAATCCTCTAAAGTTAAAAAAATATACTATTTTGTAAAGCAGGTTTAAAACATATCTATTTAATACAATTATAATATTTTTATACAACCTTAGTCACTTTAATTTACATTGAGACCAAACAGGAAAAAAATTTACGAATTTCTTTCTTTTCACACGTTCCAAAATCTAAACATGACCTAAAAAATAGGTGATTTGTCTTAACGTTATGCTGACTAATTAATAGGTCCAAAAATATGCAAAACTTCTTTAGTTTTATGTTTATATAATTTTCGAGTCTAATTAAACCAATAATACAATGACAGGTGTGTATACTCACTTAGGTTGATGCATCAAATTAGTGAAATTTTAATGGAAAATCAAACTAGTTCCTCTCCTAGACTTCAATAATACTCCAACTTTTACTACTTTCTTGCTTGGAAGCACTGTTTTCTCTTTGCCTTTCTTTCTTTAGTTTCTTTTTATGAAACTTTATTGGAAGCATTGTTAGTCTGAGGAGGATTCTTCATGCGTAGATAAAACATCCATGTCTTCTAGCTAGTCACTCTTTATTTTAAAAATATATACTTTAGTCAAACTAAAAGAAAAAAAGGCACTTATAATCTTTAAAATATTATATCTTAAATATTATTTAAAAATATGGTATTAAAAAATTGGTATATGCATATTTAACTACCTGCCTCTTTAACCTTTAGCAATTTACAATTCTATATTTTCTGTTCTTTACCTAACTAGGAGACAACCATGTATGCCTTTTAGCAACTTTCTCACTCATGTGCAGGCTCCAGCCATGCCTTCTTTTGCTTTGTTTAAACTTTTTATATGGTTGAAAAAACAAACTTTTTATATAACTAATGCATGAAAGAGACTATATCACAAGAGTTAATAATGTATATAATCTTATAACACACATCATAAATATAAAGATTAGTTAATTACATTTTGGATTCTTAAAATTTGTGTTTGCCGTCAATTTAGCTTTTGAAGTTTAATTTTGTTAGCTTGGCTATGTACTAATAAATTGTTAGCATTTATAAAATAGAATTATCCTTCAATATTCGTTAATTACTTTGGTGAGAACTTGCAAAAAATTTCATATTTCTTACTCTTTGAATGAAAATTGACCTAAATTTGCATAAGTGCACCATGTGTATGTCAAGTAGATATAGAAATTACTTAATAATTTTTTATGAATGATATTAATTACCAATTATATGTAAGTTTGAAATGATAAAATTGAAACTTTAGACACCAAATTGACAATAAAAACAAACTTTAAGATCCAACTTGTTCTCTACACAATTAAATTTTCACTGTTAGAAGAATATACCAGAGATTTACTCACCAAGTTAAACTTCTTTGGATGACCCTACTGCACTTTTGCCCGAGCTTAGATTTAAGAATAATTCAACAATGATGATAAAATCTAGATATATCACATCTCTAAAAATTAGTTATGTGATTTGAAATCTTAACATTCATTAAGGAAATCAAACCCCCTTAGCATTCATCAATCTTATTTTTTTAATTAGTAAATTTGGTGTCCGAACCAACTTACACGCACACTGACTGATCCATCCCCATACAATTTTAAGAGTTATTAGACTTCTAAACTGCCTCACAAAAATCAAACACTGATCGACAAGAAAAGAAACACCTCATCTTATCAACCGGACTAAACCCGTGAAATTATCACTCTCTTGTGTTTAGCATTTTCAATCACATCTTAACAAATTCCCACCATAATTTGCTTATCTCAATTTAAGTAAAAAAATTCAATATCATTGTAATGCTATATTAGCACAATAGATACGAAAAGAGCACTGGACTAACAACTCATTGTGTTTATTAATCTGATTTGAAGTCTATGATATATAAGCATGTTTCAATCACAGCTTAACAAAACCCCCGCACAATTTTCTTATCTCGATTCAAATTATTTTTTTTTTTTGAATTTCATTTTAAGGCAATGATTAGCAAAATAGATTGGAAAAGAGTCCCCCATGCCAACTAATTATAAATTGGACAAAGGAAAAAATATTTATGCCAGAAAACGCTCAGTTCAAAAAACCGAAATATAATTTGCCACAGAGAACATTCTCACTCCTCCTCTGTCACTATCAATCTTCTAATTCTGTTATCCATTTCTTTTGCTTCAGCAAAAATCCCTCTTCGATGTTTTTCTTTTACTTGTTTCTAGCAAAACCTCTCTTTGAATCCAAGTTTCCATCCACATCTGTAATGGGTGCTTGCTAGTTTCAAAAAAATTCCTTTCTTTTTTCTGTGGCTTTGATTTGCTTTCGTTGGGTAGAGCTAAATCTTTCCGTTTAGGCTTACTGGCTTTATTTTGTTCTCCCTGGGTGTTTGTTCCCGTCTTTATCCCTACTCGATTTTCGTTTTCTTTCTTCCAGTTCTTTGTTTGGGTCTCCTCTCTTTTTCTCTTGGCAATGCTTGGTTGCTGAGCTCTTCGGGGTCTTGATTTTCTTGAAGAAAAACGAAGAGAAAATGGAACATCTCGTTTCATTTCAGTTTCTGTGGCTAATTTCTGCCATTCTGTTCGTGACTTGCGATTCCTTTGCTTCAAATGAAGGTATGGGCTTTTGGATTACCGCATTTTCTGAGATTCTCATTGTTTCTTTCTACAATTATCTAAAAAGGCTCGATTTAGTTTATAAGTAGCCATGGATAGTGATGAGATGGTCTGTATTATGTTCAATTTGGTTCGGATTCCATTGCTGGCCAAGCACCTTACAGAGTGATGGTATTTTTAGGCTAAATTAGGTTCCGAGACAGATTCTTTTCTTCTTGTTTCCTGTTTCTAAAATTACTAATTTGAACTTAATCCATGACTAAAATCAGTCAATAGGAGAAAAGGAAAATTGTTAAGTATTTAGGTCCTATTTAGTAGATGATTGGATTTAGTTTTTCTGTTTTCAATATAAACGGAAGGCATAAAAACAAGTTTACCAAACACAAACAAGTATTCTAATTTGAACTGATTTTGAAAGTTGTTTGTAGAGAAGTTTTCTAGAAATTCATACTAATATACTTCTTGAATTCTACTCAACATGTATTCGGATATTAATTTTTCTTACTCTGAAAATTCATTTTCAATTTACATTCTTGAATTATTCGCAATTTGAAAAGAAAACGTAGAATTCTGTTGACTGGAAGTTCTTGGTTATTTTCTCAGTTTATGCACTTACTACTTTCAAAGAAGAAATAGATGAAGACCCATTGTCAGTCTTTTCTAATTGGAATAATCTAGCTTCTGATCCTTGTGACTGGACCGGCATATCATGTTCTCCGGCTCAAGACCATGTGGTAAAGATGTAAGATGTGTGTATTTGTAGAATTTTGGTTACCTATAATATACTTTTAGTTACATAGCTTTCTTATAGTATTTCATGTTGTATCTTACAGTAACATTTCGGGGGCGTCTTTGAGAGGATTTCTTGTCCCTGAATTGGGTCAACTCAGCTCCCTGCAAGAATTGTATGTTGATGATTTTTATTTATTTCAGAAGTTTCCATTTTTTTACAGTGGTTGATGCATGATGTCCATTTGCTATGGTTTGTAGAATTCTGCATGGGAACAATCTGATTGGAATAATACCCAAGGAACTTGGGTTGTTAAAGAACCTCAGGATTTTGGATTTGGGTGTAAATCATTTAACCGGTCCGATTCCTCCAGAGATTGAGAATTTAGTCAACATTGTGAAAATGTAATAACTCTGGTTTGGCACCATGACTTTGAGCTTTAATCTTTGACTCTGGATTTCTCTTAGAGCTTTCAGTTTTCTGTTTGCAGCAACCTTCAGTTTAATGGGTTGACCGGTACTCTACCATCTGAGCTCGGGAATTTGAGATACCTGACGGAACTTAGGTTGGATAGGAATAGGCTTCAAGGAACTATTCCTGCCTCTGCAAATACAGATTTTGCATCTAACCGACCAAAAATGTAAGTAATAAACTTATCATTGGAAACATGTTAGTATTTTGCTCTTTGCTATTCTTTTTCACCAGAGCCGGATACAAATTCGCGATTTAGATGATAGATTTCATGGGGTTCAGTGAATATTTATCATAAAGGTTTCGAGCCCTCGAGTTTTCAAATACTGTTTTAATTAAATTTCGAGTTCAACCCTTACAGTACAACTTATATATGTTTCAGGTATGCATCAAGTTCAAAGTCAACTGGCTTTTGTCGCGCATCTCAGCTTAAAGCTGTGGATTTGTCATACAACTTTTTCGTAGGGAATATACCGAAGTGCTTAGATTATCTTCCAAGGTATCTTCTGAGTCTTTTTCACTGCGTATAGACTATCTTACATTACACCGTCTTATTAAAAAATGTTACATTACTCCAGGGTAATACTACTAGCAGAGCAGCCTTTGCTAATCTCATTAAAAGAAAAAAATGAAAAAAAATTGGAAAAAAAACCCGAATAAGACTAATGAATGATTTCCTCTAACTATTACTAAGGGATCCTCTGTAGCGTCATATATTTTGCTAAAGTTTCGTTTAATTTATTTGGTACAGGTCAAGTTTTCAAGGAAACTGTCTTCATAACAAGGATCCTAAACAGAGACCTTCTATGCAATGTGGTATGCAAGACGCTTACCCCTATGCAATAATATTTTCCGAAACAGCTAACTAAATCTTCTTAACGATTTACAAAACATTTTATAATCGAGAAAGGCAATAAGAATTTTAAAATATAGTTGACCATATGCAATGTGGTATGCAAGATGCTTACCCCAGAAATATATTTGACCATATCATTTTGACAGGTGGTTCACCACCTGCTAGAAGTCATTCAGGAGGCAATCCAAAGCACCGGCCTTCTGACTACGTCTCCAACCATCGTGCATCTTCAAAACCTGCCTGGCTTTTGGCTGTTGAAGTAGTTACTGGAACCATAGTGGGTTCTCTTTTCCTAGTAGCTGTTCTCACTGCTCTTAAGAGATGGAACGGAAAATCCTCTATTGTAATCCTGTGGGGCTGGAAGAAATCATCAAGTGGGAAGGACCATGTGTCAGTGTACGTTGGTACGGTTCCTTTCCCTACTTCTTCGTAAATGTATTCATACGTTTTGTGAATGATTTTTTATGAACTTTTGTGATTTCGGACAGATTCTGAGTTGTTGAAGGACGTGATGAGATTCAGCAGACTAGAACTTGAAGTAGCCTGTGAGGATTTTAGCAATATCATTGGCTCCTCTCCTGATAGTTTAGTTTACAAGGGCACCATGAAAGGCGGACCCGAGATTGCTGTCATCTCATTGTGCATTAAAGAAGAGCAGTGGACAGGCTATCTTGAATTATATTACCAGAAAGAGGTATTACTTGATGAGATTGCAACAAAATATTAGATCTGAAAATTCTTCCGAAAGAACACTTTATTGTTGAGATCTTGCAAATTAGGAGAAGGCCCTGTTTCGGATTCTGTATTTAAATCAAGTAATGGCTCAAAAACAAGTTTATCAATCACGTATTATAATTTTAACTAATTTAAGGACTGTTTTCGAACAAAATGTCAATATTTCTACTTCAATAATTTTTCTATGAAGTGTTTGAATCCTAAAAATGTTTTAGGAAACAAGATTATTTTTCTTGTTTCTCTTTTAAAACTCGTTTCAAATGACATCCTAAAATCTTTTTTTCTGATTTTCTTCTGACTTTATTCAGGTTGCAGATCTAGCAAGATTAAATCACACCAATGCAGGGAAGTTACTTGGCTACTGTAGTGAGAGTACTCCATTTACGAGGATGTTAGTTTTTGAATATGCGTCAAATGGGACACTATACGAGCACCTCCATTGTAATTCAACTTCGTTTTTTTTAACCTCATTTGTTTGGTAAACACGTCTCCTTAATAAAAAGAGTAAGTATTTTATCCATGACTGCAGATGGAGAAGGAGAAGGATGTCAGTTATCTTGGACAAGACGCGTGAAGATTATTTTGGGCATTGCTCGTGGACTCAAGTATCTTCATACGGAACTTCGACCACCATTTACCATATCAGAACTAAACTCGGGGGCTGTATATCTTACGGATGATTTTTCCCCTAAGGTATCACCTAATCTGTTTTAATAATTCAAATGAAATAAATTTGGGAATGTGACAAAGAAGAATGACACCTATCAGTATGAAGAAAGTGTAGGTCGGACATTTTAGGAAGGAATTTGCACTTGTACTTGACTAATGGATTTATAACGTTTCTATTACTTATGTAGTTACGTGTTCATAGTTGTCAAAATCATGATCCGGATTGTACGATCCAGATCGAGTATAGAATCGGGATCTATTGGGATCGTGGTAGGATCAGACCAGGATCAGTAGGATTATATCGACCCTACTCATATCTTAATTTGGGTAATTTTATGGGTCAACATCAAGACTAGGCTATTTTTAAGGAAAAAAATCAAAAATAGCCCAAGATGAAACAAAAATAAAAAAATAGCCATCCAAATTAAAAACAAAACAAAAAATCTGTGCCAAAAACTGTCACCTATGAGCGCCAACAAGATTTTGAATTTTTATCCACAAAGTTTATATAATATTTACTGTATAAAAAATATAGTACAAAAATTATACACGTGTATATATATATATTATATAAATGATCAAAATCTTGAGTTATGGTGCGTGTGACGTGAAAACTTCCTTCCGCGTGGGAGTCTAATTTTTTCAAAAATCGTGCAAGGGGACTATTTTTTACATTTTTATTCTTGTGGCCATTTTTTTTTATGAATTTTCTTAAAAATTGACTATTTACTAATATAACATATTTTTTTAATTTTATCAAATATTGTTAAATGACCGGTTGTTGAAGCCCACTTCCTAAGCCTCCCTAAGTCCAATTCAATGTAATTGAAGTCCACCTCCTAGTTAATATGTTGTCATAAATCAAAATTATTAAATCTTTGTAACATTCTATGAGCTCTGACTCATATTTTCTCACACAAATTTTTGAATTTATAAAATTTTATTTGTGTGTTTATGATATTAAGAGTAAAGGGGTTTTCGTAGAAACATTTTTGTGAAAATTTAATTTTATAATTTCAATTTTGATAAACTTAAGAAACTAACATTGAATTGTCATTGTTACTGTACTCTGTTTGAGGGAGGAAATTATTCTGAATTGTATGAAACTCCTAATATCAGCTTGAAAACTTAAACCAAGGGAATGCTACTTGTTGAGTCCTAGATAAAAAAGCCTTCTATTGTTTCTTGTTTTCTTTGATAAAATTATAGGCTGTGTATATTTTCTGCAATTATAAAGATCTAATAACATTTCCTCAAAACATCCAGTTGGTTGACTTTGAAAGTTGGAAGGCAATCCTTTCGAGGTCAGTAAAGAACTCGGGCTCAATCGGAAGCCAAGGTGCCATCTGTGTTCTTCCAAATTCTTTTGAAGCACGAGATCTAGACGTCCAAGGCAATATCTATGCTTTCGGCATCCTTTTACTGGAAATAATCAGTGGTAGGCCTCCTTACTGCAAGGACAAAGGTTGCTTGGTAGATTGGGTAAGAAACTCCTTAAATTTGATTTTTTGTTCAAAATCACTTTCTGGGTAACCCTAAACTGTTTAACAACCATGGAGCTTCTCTATAGCTTCTCCGAGTCCTCAAATAATTAGAAATGTTGCCATTAGGTCCTTTTGTTGTCTCAAACTTTAATATTCTCATGACGTTAGTGACTTGATAAATAAAATGACTTGGTTGCAGCTTTTTAAATTATTTAGGGACTTGATTAGAAAAAAATTAAACCTACATGAATCAAATTTGGAAATAAGTGCATTTTACCCAAAGAGAAAAAGGTAACAGCTTCTCGATGGTGCAGGCAAAGGAATATCTTGAAGTGCCTGAAGTAATGGCGTATGTGGTGGATCCTGAACTGAAGCATTTCAGATATGAAGACCTCAAAGTAATATGTGAAGTAGTAAATCTTTGTCTTCATCCAGACCCCACCAAGCTTTTGTCAATGGAGGATTTATGCACCATGCTAGAGTCCACAATCGACACATCGGTGTCTTTCGAGCTAAAAGCATCCTCTCTCGCGTGGGCTGAACTTGCACTTTCGTCTAACGATTTTGAAGCTAACACAAAGTGAGTAAAATCGGGTAATCTCGATTTCTAATTCTTTTTTACCCTTTCAATATTCTTTTTCTTTTCAAGCTCCTTGTAAATGCTTGCGCTTGGGAGAGAATGTAAGAAAAAATGAATGATTAACTCTAATCAAGAACCGTAGTTTTTTTTTCGTTGGTGATTTTCCATAGAACAACTGTAGTGTAATTCTGAAGTAAACCTGCTGTAATGTTTGGAGACTTGATATTTTCGTTGTATAAATATATGTTCTTCGGCCTTGATAGGTCAATGATTAAATGTTTTTCATTCATATAATTAGTTTAGTTTTTCCATATAATTATTTAATGAGATGCCCTGTGGCAAGTGAAAAATAAAGGGTAAGGATTGTTATGCCTACATATTACAAATCTTTTCAACAGCAATGATTGGAAACAGAAGCAAACCTATCCCAACAACCAATATCTATTGAGATAAGATTATTCAAATATCATTTATATTAAAACTTGGTTTTGTCATTACCAAGCAAATTTTTGTGGCAATTTATGAAGAGAAGAAGAATTTGATCCAATCAAGAAAAAGAATAGAGAGAGAGAGAGAGAGGAGTCTAGTTAGAGGCTCTCCCTTTGACAATGTCAAGGCTCATCTCACTAGGATCTGTTGCTTGAAGTTCAAATTGAATGCCATCTAATTCCCTCTTGAACCTGTCTTTAGAACTTGCATACACCATTTTGCTCCTCACCTTTGATGTATCTGGCGACCTACATTCAATCAATTAATCATCTTTTTAAATTTAATTGAGTTTTATTAGTAAACTAAATTTAAACCAAATTTCTATACGGATCACAATCAACTGACGTGATATTTTATATTTATAAGAACGATATTAGAACTTTTTTTATGTATGATATCACAGATTTCCTGTTAATAATTGTTAGCAATATATGTTGCGCAACAAATAAAGACTATTGAGTTTTATATTAAAATTTTACCAAGCAATGAAGAAGATCTTGCTCCTCTGGAAATTCTCGGAGGTGGTGAAATCGAAATCGTAGACAGCGTAACGACACTCATCGGCCGGCAAACTGGCAGTAAAATCATCATAGTTTTCATGAGGCTCCCCTAGCTTTTCAACCATCACTTGTTGCTTCTCAATCTTGAATATAATGAACCTATAGCTTCTCTTTGCCTTGAGCTCCAAGAACCTAATCTTACATTCATCATCCACGGCTATCCCAGAAGATGAATTTGCCTTATTTTTACAATCACCAACACAATTTCTCAATACAATGAACAAAAAATATATGAAAAACAATAAATAATTAATTTATCTATACACAAATAAAAATGAAATTTTTTATATTTAACAAAAAAGGGAAAGGAAAAGAAGGGAGAAAAAGATTACCATTTTGCCTCCAATGAGGGGAAGTTATGTTGTGAGAAGGTGAAAGAGAGTGAGAGAAGCAAAAATGGTGTAAGGAAAATGAGAGGAAGAGAGATCCTTGATTACAGACAATGAGAGGTGAGAGTTTAGAGAGAAGGCTAAGAAAGTGGAGGGGAAAACTTCATCCTTTGCTTCTTTCTTTGCCTGTTTTTGTGTTCCACATTTTGCTTTTATGCTTCCACGTTATGTACTAATTTTGGAACCACATTTTTGCATATTCTTAATTCTATTATTCCTATTTTTAGACCCTAATCCCTTTTTGAAAATGAGTTTATTTGTTAATTTTTTTATTAGGTGGGAATGAGAATTTATCAGTATTGAATGTGAAGGCAAAATCTCACTGTGAGCAGCTAACAACATTAAGTCTTTTTTCCTTCTGTTCAAGAGTTTACTTATTTTATTTGTTTGTTTATGAGAGTGTTTTTTGAAAAATAACTCTTTTCCAGTGAAAACTTCTCAAGAATGAAGAGTGATATATATTTGAAAAAATTATTTTTGTACATTAAACTAATTGCCACACATTAAACTATTAGTGATTTAATATAATGAAACTCATAATTTGATTGCGGCATTTTTGTACATTAAACTATTAGTGATTTAATAGAATGTAATTCACTTTTAACATAAAATGACATGTGTCATTCATTAAGAGAGTCAGTCAAGATGAGACCGCCTCTCATATACCTAAGTGATTATTCTGTATGTACTTGTAGAGACAAAAACCAATCTCTTCTACGGCGGACAACATTTTTACTTGGTTTCATGCTTTTGTTCAATCACGAGATCTCTGTTTATGCAGGTAAAAACATGACAATTTGCTTGTACTTTTGCTTTGGCTTGCACAGAGTGCGGTAGTTTCAGCTACGCCAACATGCTTGATCTACCATAAAACAAATCTCTTCACATCATTCCGCCTGGTTCTCGACTGCGCCGCTGTTCAAAAAAACAGTAGTTCATAGGCTCAAACCACCTCTGTTCTGATGAACAGGAAACTGTCATTCCGATCAAGACCGTTGGCTTAGATATATCAATATCACAGATCAACTTTCAAAATTAACAAAAAAAATACTTTTAGGATGTGAAAAAATAGATTGAGACAGTTGATTTCAACTTCAACGACTAAGATCAGACGAAAATTACCTTCTTTTAACAGGAGGTGATCCGAGCTCGTTGTTTATATAGTAAAGAGCTATTACTCCGTACAGATGTTTCGAAAAGCCAACTCAACATTGTACATCAGTCAAATTGTTCAGTATCAAAGTCAACTGTAATGGATTCGTTTTATAACAAATATGATGACTTACGTAACAAGTAAGACCGGGTTTACTATCATTTTATATAAGAATCCCATAGCATTCCCAGATCAACATTACCTCCTGAAAGTATAATTCCTATGTGGTTGCAGTCTTTCCGGGATGGATTTTTCCTGAAGCTATCTGATAGAACAGCAGCAAGTCCTATTGCTCCACTCGGTTCTACGGCTACCTTCAGAATCTCGTAACAGAGTTTCATTGCTTCGATTATCTCCTTGTCGTCCACCGTTATTATTTCATCGACGAGATCTCGAACTATAGGCCTATTCCGCAAATATCAAGAAATCAAGTCCTCACTGGCAAATTAGTAAAATAAAAAACTGAAACATTCCGATGATATCTTGTTTAATTACCAGGTAAGATCACCAAGGAAAGCTCGAAGACCATCGGCTATTGTATTGGTCTCAGGCAAAGTAATTATTTTACCGGCTGCTTTGGACAATGCTGCATCATTAGCTCCCTTAGGTTCAGCAGCAAAAACCCGGATGGCAGGGTTGATGGACTTTGCAGCCAATGCAACCCCTGATATCAGTCCACCTCCTACATTTGGGAAGGGTCAGGAAGTGATTTAGATGACTTAATTACATGAAAATGAATAGATAAAATTAAGCACGAGGATTCAATTATAGGAACCGCTTATGGGAACAATTATTGCGTCGAGTTGTGGGACTTGCTCCAGAAGCTCCAGTGAAATGGTACCTTGCCCGCTACAAGAACATTTAAACATATATCATAAGTCAATTAAGTAAACCTTAAATACTTTTGTTATGATGTTCAGAAGCCATGGACGCTACGTATATGATATCTTTCAGAGCAGAGAAGAATCTTATTTGGGTAAAATACAAATTACCTCCTAAAAGTTTACAATCTGTTGTCATTTTGGTCATTAAAGTTTCATTATTGTCACTTAAGTCCCTAAAATCTCAATTTTTTGTCAATTTAGTCCTTTCGTTTACTATCCTTAAGCTTTCATCGAATCAAGTTACACACGTGTTTGATAATATCAACCATTGGTGTTGTTTTGGATATTATCAGACATGTGCGTGCCACGTGACCCAACGTAAGTTACCGAAAGTTAAGAGATGGACAAAATGGAAGTAATTTGAAATTTTAGGGCTTAAAACGACAAAAATGAAACTCTAGGGACCAAAATGACAGAAAGTGTAAACTTGACGGGTATAGTTTGTATTTTACCCAACTTCTTTTTAAAGGGTGAAGTAGAATGTTGTATTAATCAAAAGCGACCTCTAACTGTCACTTCAATATCATATGGAGTTCTAAGAGAAACACCTAAAGTCTACAAATAATGCTCTTACAAAACAAAACTAAAACAATATGGTCCCAAGACTATTACCTCATACTTTTATTAACTCCAATTCTTAATTGGTCAAATTGAAAGAGAAGGAATCTCGGTATACCTTATAATACGCCCATCGTCATACGGATGTACGAGAAGTGCACCAGTTTCTTCCATAACTTTACTCGCGACACTCTCCCTTGACTGCATCGTGGCCTCACTCCATATAACCTGACCACCGTAACGGATAACATTTTCAACTTTGCATTTTGGAGCAATTTTTGGTATAACTATATATGCAGGGATTCCTCGAAGTTTAGCAGCCAGAGATAACGCCGCCGCGTGATTACCACTAATTTGGAAAAAAAACATTATTAGGTGATAGTATACGAATACGTCCAATAAATTAACAGAAAGATACATTTTATTTTTATAAACAGAAAGATACATCTAAGCCAATGGTGAACCTGCTATGTGTTACAACCCCTTTAGCAGCTTGACGATCATCGAGCGAAAATACAGCATTGCAGGCGCCTCTGAATTTAAAAGCTCCACTGTGCCGTCAGGAGGAAGAGGGAAGTTATCATCAGACTTGAAAACTTGCTAGAATATTACCCTGATTGCAAATTTAAGCTTCTCACCCCTTTTGAAAACATTCACATTTGAAATACAGCTGCTTTCCTGAAACTGTGTTCATAGATTGAGATGACAATACTGGAGTTTGGTGTATGAAAGACTGGATGCGGAGCTTGGCTTCTCTGATGGAAGTAATATCAGCAGCATAGCTTTCTTTCCTTTTCTGGCTCTCCACTTCCATTTTTTTACAACCAGGAAGAAGAACTGACTGAGACAATTCCCCCACAAGCTCTTTCCAAAAGAGTGGGACCAGCACATATAAATATCAGCTATTCGAAGTGATCCTCCAAAACATCCACTAGAACATGTAAGAAGTTGTAATATAATATAATAGCTTATCTTAAATTCAAACCATTATGACTTAAAATAGGCTTGCTATTTTCTTTTTCAGCTTCTAGCCCTTAGAGCTGTTTTCCCTTCGGCGCTTTTTGTGAGTAATATATATTTTACCTTCACCGATAAAAAATAGACTTGAATTTCCAATAGTTTGATAGCAGATGTGTAGTTTGTTAATATAAATGTGACTAACTTGGACTTTCCAATGGCCATGGAAATAACTACATGAACTCAGTGAACACCAAAGCGGCGAACTGTCTTGGTAGGGGAAAAAGGCTTGAAAGTATAGGCCACGCCGAGCCGACCATGATCAAATTCAAGTTCCACACTTAAAGCAATCTGCTTTCAGAAATCAAATCTCTACTAGAAGTGTTTGAATGTCCATCTTTTGAAGGCGAAATAAAATTGTATTCATCTAAAAAATAAATGATAACGAGTCATTCCCTTCCCAGTTTCAGTGATCTTAAGCTTCATTCTCTGCATTATCATACTAAACGATAAGCCTCAATGGGTTTCCAAAGTTTCAGATTCTCAACTATTAACTAAGCCCAGAAACATTTGTGGACTTTGAATTTTAGCTAAAGGAGAAGATAAACTGATACGTCCCAATCAGTACAAGCACAACAATTACACAATTTGTATTCTCTTTGGGTGAGAATGAACCACAATTTCAATAAATCCCCCCCCCCCTTCTCGTTCCTTCTCTACTAATTTATACAACAAGGAAATAACTGAAACTCAGCTAATGGCTCCCAAATCTTTAGGAGACTCAATCACCCACTATTCTAAAGTACAACTAAATTGTAAACGTGCAGTAACTGCCCCACAACTTAAAGAAAACCAGCAACGTGCAGTAACTGCCCCACAACTTAAAGAAAACCAGCAACGTGCAGTAACTGCACCACATCTAAAGGAAACCAACAAGTAACTAAAGAAAACCAGCAAGCCCTTAACTGCAGTAAAACTAAAATAATCCAGCAAAGACATTAATAAGAAATAATACTGAAATAAGCTAACTACTACTGGGCGTATCATAAACACTAAAAAACTTCAAACATTGTAGGGCTTTTCAAGAACTTACGGTGTTGAGCAAAAACCCCTACCAGATCCCCCAGTAATTCGCTGTTAGTTTCTCGCCGTTTCAGATAGTGGGGAAATAGTATTCCGTCGTGGACTGTGACCAAGCATACTCAACATTTTCTCCTCACTACCGTACCTAAGTGCAAATGTACGGAATTAAATAAAAATCGTAACATAATAACGAATTATGTAATATTGAATTAAAAAAATGGAAATGTACTACCACACTTTCTGTAATTTGTATAAAAGAAATAGATATATATTTTAATTTAAAAAATGACTCAAGATTCTCTTATTGTTCACTTTTGTCATTTCACCTTCAAATCAACACATTTGTTAGGATTGGACAAATTTATCTTTTCTTAAGCTAGAAATGATGTATGTGTATTTTAACTTTTAAGCAATCTACAGGAATGGTCAAAATACTTTTTCATTTTTTTTTATAAAATTATTGATCCTGTAATGTTCCTTGATGTATCTAGACTATAGCTAGATAATTCAGGGACAATAAAAGTACATTCGACAAATATAATACAGATATTAAATTGTCAAACATTCATAAATTGGTTAATAATACGCAGTACGTAATAATTCAGATAAGATTATTGAGCGTGTGTAATATGTTTCTATTTGAAAAAATTTGGTATAAATACGGATTGCAAATATATGATAGCTAGTAAATTATATAACATTTATAGATAAAGGATAAAAAATAACTCGTTACAATGAAAAATCATTAATAATTTCACTAATTAGATAATAAATCACCAAAAAATAATTTCACTAATTATAAAAACAAGTAGATTGATAAAAACATTTTCTCCTCAATTGAAAAATATATGAATAAATTATTTGATATATAATATTATTATATTTATATTTCTAATAATAATAAAAGTTTTATAATCATTGACTTTGATTTTTTATTTATTATCATATCTAATTAAAAAAATTTATCATTAACAACAATTTATAAACTAAAGTACGTAATAAAAGAAAAAAGTATAATACTTCATAAAAGAAAATAAATAAAATGCATGATTAAATAAACAAAATGAATAATAGAAAAAGAAAAAAGCAAATAAAATAAAATAAATAAAATGCATGATAAAAGAAAAAAATGTTTAATATGATAGGACCCTTTGAACTTTGTTTTTGTTGGGGGTTATGCCCTCAAAATATGTGTATTGACATTTTGATATAAAATTTAATGAACATTACATTTTCTTATCATTATTCTTTTAAATTATTGTTGAATAAATTATATAAATTATATAAATTTCTGAAAATTTCATATTCATTAATGAGACTATTATCTTGTATTGGTACGAGAGAATTAAGATCATAGATAATGAA
Source organism: Datisca glomerata (assembly GCA_003255025.1). Taxonomy (NCBI): domain Eukaryota; kingdom Viridiplantae; phylum Streptophyta; class Magnoliopsida; order Cucurbitales; family Datiscaceae; genus Datisca; species Datisca glomerata. The sequence goes on from QANY01010308.1 coordinate 152,975, forward strand.
TAAAATTGTCAGTAACATATTAAAGTATTGAATTTTTAATGAATGGTTGCTAGTACGGTTCACTGAGCATTATGAATGCCTGTGATCTAAATCCGGATCATTGATATGGATAGATATTTTAGTGAATGTCATTTATATAACAAGATTATATATAACAAGATTGATGTGAATTAATATATTTATTAACGTGCCGTTTATCATAAAGATTTAATACACATCAATTCGATGGTCATTTGTAAATCACTTTAAATCATGAGTAGTCATGAACTTCTATGCATGTTTACTAGATATTTTGATTCATCGTTAATGTCTGTTTGTTAATCAGGATGGTGACTTTTAACTTTGAAGATTCAGTGGTGTGAATGACTGAGAACATGATCTTACAAGATATAGAATCTAAGCTTTCCTAACGGATCGTATATTGGTTCCCTTAAGTATTAATTCTGGAACTGAATGGTTGAGCTAAAATTTATAATAAAATTATAAATTAACTATTCACCAGTGGGTCAATGATACTTAAGGATCAAGGGGTAATAAGAAGGGTAAAATGATATTTTTGACCATTCTAATTTACGAATCAATAATTACAGGACAGAATTACATGAAATGATTATGTCAGTGAACTACATAAGAATACTCTATAAATACATTCTATAATCTCTAAGATTGAAATTCCATATTTATAGTAGAGTAATAATAAAATTAATAAATAAGACTATTTAATTAAAAAATTAAAAAAATTTAGAGAAGAACACAATTTCTCAAGGAGTGATTTTTCTATGATTAAAAGTTAATCGAAATCTCTAAAAGAACAATCATCACATTCTTTTCGAGAATCGTCACACAAAAGTCATTCTTAGTAAAATCTCTAGATCTCATATGTTGAGTACATCTTGAAACAGAAAAAGTGTATTTGTTATATTCTACGTGCTCACACACATCCTAGTGCGTTGAGAGTTGACTTGAAAGATTTTTGTATGGATCTCAGAGTTTGCTGATCTTTGAAACGATTTCGTGGGAACAGAGAATCGATTGGTTTCACGAGAACGCTTGGTTTAGACTACAAGATGTATATGATTCCTAACATGATATGTTGTAAATTCAATATATAAATATACAATGGATTCTGATTTATTGAAAAAAAATTCAATAAAAAGTTTTTTTTGGGTTATGCAACGTTGCGCGATTTTGTTTTATTAAAATATTTGATTTTTATTTAAAAAAATAATTTTTAAAATGGTTTCGCGCCACACGCTTCTGCCACACATGCGTCGCGCGACCAATAGTCTCTAAATCAGATATGTTAATTTTGAATTAACAAATATCTAGATGTTTAATTTAATTAAAATAAATATTTAGTACACGATAATTATCACGTGTCAATCAATAATTGAGTATCAGATATTGACATGGATTACTATAGTGTCACGTGGCACTACAGCTACAGTAGTGGACGTGCAACATTGTAGGGCCATGTGGCACTGTAGTTGTGCACAATAACAGTGGGGCCTACTGTTATTGATAATTTTATAATTAAATATTATTTTGATTATCCTAAAATATCGGATATGTCATTATCAAGAATAATATACATATATTGATGGTCTCAGATGTATGAAGCAATCAATTAGTTGAATGAGAGAATTAATTCACCAATCAAGAGTTTAGAGAAGAACACAATTTCTCAAGGAGTGATTTTTCTACGATTAAAAGTTAATCGAAATCTCTAATTGAGCAATCATCACGTTCTTTTCGAGAATCGTCTCACAAATTTTTTTTTCAGTTAAATCTTTAGATCTCATGTGTTGAGTACATCTACAAACAGAAAAGTGCCTTCGTTATATTCTACGTGCACACACACGTCCTAGTGCGTTGAGGATCTCAGAGTCTGCTGAACTTCGGAACGATTTCGTGAGAATAGAGTTTCGATTGGTTTCACGATGACGTTTGATTTCGACTACAAAATGTATATGATTCTAAACCTTATATATTGTAGATTTAATATATATAATATATAATGGATCCTAACTGATTGAAAAAAGTTTTCAAGAAAAAGTTTTTTTGGTTATCGTAACGTTGCGCAATTTTATTTTATTAAAAAATTGATTTTTATTAAAAAGTAATTTTTAAAATGGCCTCGCACCACACGTTTCCACCGCACACGTTCCGCGACGACCAACAGTCTCAAAATCAACTTACACAAAAAAATTTTATTCCCTTCCCTATTAGCCCTCCAACCTTCTCCACCATCAATTTACCCACGACCCCAAATTTCAGCCTAAACTCTGTCTGTTTGATCACGTGCCTTGCACATGATCAATGAAATATCATGTTTACCCGTCTAAAAAAAACCCTTCCCCTTCGGGTTTTTTTGCTAAATTATATCTCTGGATAAAGTAATTTACAAAAGTATACCATTGGCCTAATTTTAGTGTATCCTAACTCCTAACCCACATTCCTTTCATTTTTTCTCTTATCTTTCCTCATTATCCTTCTTACACACTGACTCACACACTCTCTCTCTCTCTCTCTTCATCTTCCATCTCCATTTATCTCTCATCTTCCCAGAAACTCATTTTCTCAAACGCCCATTTTCCCAATGTCACCCCTCCCACCTCCATTACTCTCACTTCTCCTTCTTCATTTTTGATTTCTCCATGCATCATTTACTTTATGATTTTACAACTTTCTCATTTTGAAAAATAAAGTTGAGAGCTAAAATTGTAATTTTGGAATTTTGAAATTTTGGTGGAAAATTGGTGAAAATTTTATCCGAAATTTGATGGAATTTGTTAATTTTAACTTTTGCCCAAATTTAATAGAGAGAAACCGTAGTGTACAAGATAACTATATGATCATTGTGTACACTACACGTGTAATGTACCACATCATGTAGTGTAGCCATCGTATAATGTACATGATAGCTACATAATCATCGTGTACACTTCACATGTAATATATTTATTTAGATAAATAAATATGGATGTTGAGTATTGAAAAAAATGAATTGACATTTGATTTGATGTTGTCTAAGAAAAGTATTTGGGGAAAAATGAAGAAAAAGTAAGCAAATAGTGAGCCATGTGTACAAGATGGTTACACGATCATCGTATAGTCATCGTGTAGAGACATATAATATATTTAATTTTATATATTTATTTAAATATTAATAAATATGGAGGTTGAGTGTTGGAGAATAATGAATTAACATTTGATTTGATGCTGTGTAAGAAAAGTATTATGAGAAAAATGAAGAAAAAAAATAAGTGGATGGTGGGTCATGGGTACACGATCGTCGTATATTCATCGTGTAGTGTACATGATAACTACATGATCATCGTGTACTCTACACATGCAATATATTTAATTTTATTTGATGTTGAAGAATAATGAATTGACATTTGATTTGATGTTGTGTAAGAAAAATATTAGAAAAAAAAGAAAAAAAATAAGTGGATGGTGGGTCATGGGTACACGATGCCTACACGATCGTCGTGTACACAACACATGTAATATATTTAATCTTATATATTTATTTAAATATAAATAAATATAGAGGTTGAGTGTTGAAAAATAATGAATTTACATTTGATTTAATGTTGTGTAAGAAAAGTATTGTAGGAAAAATAAAAAAAAAAAGTAAATGGATGTTGGGCCATGTGTACACGATGACTGCACATATAAAATTTAATATATATGTGTAATATATTTAATTTTATTTATTTATTTAAATATAAATAAATATGGAGGTTGAATGTTGAAAAAAATGAATTGACATTTGATTTGATGTTGTGAATAAAAGTATTGGAGAGAAAAAATGAAGAAAAAGTAAGTAGATGATGTGTCATGTGTACACGAGCATCGTGTGCCCCATCTTTCTCGACATTCTCTCTCTTTCTCAACTTTTTCTCTCTCTACACTCTACGTTTTGTCATTCGCTCTTTACGTTCTCTCTCAAAATTAACAAAACCCATAAAAATTAACGAAACCAAAATTGATAAAACTTATAAAACCTAATAAATGTTAACAAAATCTACAAAAAGTAATAAAACCCATTAAAATTAATAGATGTTAACAAAATCTACAAAAAGTAACAATACCCTATTAAAATTAATAAAACTTATTTTATTATGTTTAGTTCTGAAGAAAATGAGTTTTTAGAAGAGAGATGAATATAAAAGATGAAGAAAAAGAATGTAGATTAGTGTATAAGAAAGAGAATGAAAAAAAATGGAGAGAAAGTAAACTAGGAGTTGGGATACCTAAAAAATAGGTCGAGTATAATTTTCTAAAATGTTTTATCGATGATTATTATTAGCAACAAAAAAAAAAACCCTTCCCCTCCCCTTCCCACTTTCCCTCGCGAAGCAGACCCTTCCCCCTTCTCCTACACGAAATCACCCATCTCCTCCTCCCTCGCGAGTCACCCATGTCCTTCTCCCTCGCGATTCACCCATCTTCTTCTCCCTTCCTCTCGATTTCATCTCCTTCCTTTCACCTTCTCCCCTTTTTCTCCTTTTCTTTTTTGCATATAAACACACACTCTCTCTCTCTACTTCCATTCCTTCTTCTCACCTCACAGGAGACAACCCACATTCTAATCTAGGAAGCTTGTAGTTACAGACAGCAAGGCATGCTGAGGTTGCTATGCTATTTCAGGTTGATTTGTCGACAACATGCAAGCTTACTCGTGAAAAGAATCAGAGTGGGAAAGATCAAGAAAAATCGGAATTTTTTTTATAAAATCTTGAATAGCTTGAAGAAGATGCCTTGACATATACAAAATCTTAGCTGGAAAACCCCAGAAAACTCAGTTGGAAGAAAACCCAAGAAAACTCGATTCGAAAAACTCAAGAAAACTCGGTTGGAAAAACCCAAGAAAACTAAAAAACGAAGAAGAAAAACTAAGCTAGAAATCTCAAGAAAAAAATAAAAAAATTGGACGAAGAAGAGTCGATCGAAGTGATAAAAAGGAGGAGGAAGCATACATGCGATGCTATGATCTCGATTTTCTGTTATGTCTTGTAATATGTTTTCTGTTGTTGATTGTAAGTATTGATTTTTTATATCAGTGTCTGAGTGTTTCTAGTTTATTATATTGTTGAATTTCGTCTGAAATCAATTTTGTTTTTTGCTTGATATTAAATCAGATTCTTTCCCTATTTTATCTTAATTTGGTTAGATACTAATTATTTTTAGTTGATTGAACTCGGATTCTTAATGTTCTGCGTTTCGAATAATTTTTTTTGTTTGATGTATTACTTCAATGGAGATGGAACTGGTACTTCCAGTCCCTCGCCTCGACTTCAACTTCGACAGCGCCTGCTCCTCTCCCTACCTGACTGCTCCTTCCAACCCTCAACGCTTCGGCAAATTCCCGAAATGTAGTTGAATAAAGAATAATTTGTTTTTGCCTTTTCTAGCAAAGTTCAAAATTTCCATATCTGGATCTCACTAAAACGAGGTGAATTGATGATTTGCCCAAGTTTTGGTATTACTCCATGAAAAATCTCAACTGTTTGATGTCGATCCTCAGAAAATAGGTAGCCGATATTGAATTTTGGTTTTTTCTTCATTTTCTCAGCAATTTTTTTAGATGTTTTTAACCTGATTTTGAATAAATGGGTAAAATTAGAAGAAAAAAATTAGCCATGTGATCATTTAATAGTCATTTGATAGTTAGCGGGTAAATTAATGGACAGAGAAAGTTTGAGAGTTAATAGAGAAGAGAATAAAGTTTAGAATGATGAGTTGATTTTTGGAGAGTTTTGGGGGGTTTTATGATATTAATTCAAGAAAAAAATAAAATGAATAATTAAAAAATGAAAATTTTGCATAATAGATAACTTTAAGGGTTTAAAAAAATAATAAATTTTCAATAAATTTAGGTAAATAACATGTTTCTTAAATAGTCAATAATTTTACATTAATATGTCACTCATCTATGTATAGCATATTACCAATTTTTTAGGTAAAACATATAAGTAAATCTGATACACTTAAATGATATACCCTAAAAATTAGAAAATTATATCTAACCCATTTTAAATCATAATTAATAGTATCTTAAATATCCTTATAAACCGCTAATCTATTAACTTACTCAACCAATTAGATTTTGAATAAAAAACTTAATAAAAATAAAATTAAATCAAAGAAAAATAACAATAAAAATATTGAGTAAAATCAATCATAAGACTACTGCAATTCGACCAACGACTTAAATTTAAAAAATTTATAATCAATTTTTTTGTTCAGTTATTAGAGTATATCATAAATAAGTAGGTGATATACTGGTTACAACTTATCTATAATTATGGCAGCAGTTAATTCTTGACTTTTATACATATATTTTCCATAACCGTAATTAAAAGATTTACCAAAAAAATTAAAAAAAAGAAGAAAATCCCCCAACAATAACCCTTAAAAAACGTTTCAAATACTCACTTCGCTTCAAACATTAATTAACAAAAATATAAAATTTAAATTCCACCAATCATTTATTATCGAAAAAAGGAAAGAAAAATAATCTAACTACAATTTTGGTAACTACTAATTAATCATAGAAAAAATATATCTTCCATCAAGTGTAAGTAAAAAATCTTCAATCTCACTAGATCAAAGTTTATAGTTGTGCTTCGTATAGTCCTTCTTCTTCATTTATATAATAAAGGAGAAGAGTCCATTAACGTCATCAAACAATCTCAAGAACGAAAAGCTCAGTCAATAGAACTACCAATTTAAAAATAATTAATATAGTAACATTTTAATATTTTATATATCATATATTTTCAATATATGATATACTTGAGTTATCAAAACTATATTTAGATAATAGTTGATTTACTTTAACTATAGGACAATAATCGTGTTCTTTTAAAATAAACTATTGATATTTATTGATCAACCGATTTCTGATGAATACTCAAATGAAATCGAAATCAATGAATGATCCATTATGTTAGTCTAATAAAAAAAACATATGAAAACAATAAGATTAAAACAAAACTAACCTTCCATGATTGAATCCTCTAAAGATATATATAGAGTGGACCATGAAACTTGAGATGTCTATAGAATATGAATGAATAAAACTAAAATGGTGTTGATTTTTCTTCAAAGAATAAACCAAAATTTTCCTCAAAGACTTGAAAATGTAAAGCTTTGTGATAGTCTTACGATAATGAAGAATGAATGTAATCAAAATGATGTTGGTTTTTCTTCAAACGAATCTGAAAATCGGGATGGCAATATCACACTAATGGAAGCATTACGTTAATGGTAAATCAAAACTTGTCAAAATAATGCTGAATTTCCTTCAAACAAAGCTGAAAATCCGAATGGCAATATCAAAATTATGGAAAAGATAATTTTCATAACCGAAATTCACTAAAAAAGGGAACCAAAACAAATAATTATATTTATTTAGTTAAAATTAAAATTAATATATATATATATATATATATATATATATTAATGATAGTATAACCTGAAATTATCTAAAATAGTGATATCTCATTAAGTGAAATGGCCCCTCAAAATCAGATGATTAAATCTATAAATAGAGGGTAAATCATCAATCAGAAAATCATCGACAACTCGTTGATGACGTGACGTCTAAAATCTATTATGTTTCTAAAATTTTGAAAGACCTACTATCTCTTAACTCACCATTAAAAATTTGTCTACTTGATACAATTACTCAAAAAAACACAAAACAAATAATTTGGAGGTGCCCTGAAGCTGGGCATGGTCTTCTAACCACCAAGCATGCATTATACATAACTAATGGGCTATACCTTCTAAAAGTAACAGGGACGCGGATTATGTTTATATAGATGCCAAAAAATTTACGTTGGTTTATACGGCTCCCGTATTATATGCATACTATTTAGCATGGGTAAAAAATATGTGAATTTTTCCATACCTAAATTCTAGATACTCAAAAGAATTGATCGTTGTTCGCATGACTAATATAAAAACAAACTTTAAGAAACAAAATCTGAGTATGTGAGTACAGTTTGTTTCAATTAAAGTGATGACTCAAAAAGTGAAAAATTGTACTAAACATATAACGGTTAGATCAATGCAAAAAATAAAGAGTTAATATCATGAACCTCTAATGTATTTTGACTCTAAATCACTTTAACCCTATAAGTTTTAACATCTTCTCTTATGACACCTGAACTGTAATGACCTCAAGCTATCCCGATCTTGAGCTCCCTCGAAATGGCCTTCTCGCTCACAGATTTTCCACACGCACCGTACATCATAGACTTTCTATCCTGAAGTGGGTTTCATGCCTTTTCCCACACTCTATCCCAGTACCTCCAGGCTAAGTACTAGAATCCTTGAGTGTGAATACCAATTGAGCTTTTTTTACAACGACTGCAGACTATCCCGATCTTGGGCTCCCTCGACGGGGTCATCTCCCTCACGGGCTTTCCACACGCATCGTACATCATGGACTTCCCACCCCTGAAAGTGGGTTTCATGTCTTTCCCCACACTCGATCCCAGTACCTCCAGGCTAAGTACTAGAATCCTTGAGTGTGAGTATCAATTGAGGTGCATGTGGAAAGCCCATGAGGGAGAAGGCCCCATCGAGGGAGCCCAAGATCGGGATAGCCTGCAGTCATTACAAAAAAGGCACCTTTTTATTGTAACGACTGCAGGCTATCCCGATCTTGGACTTCCTCGACGGGGCCTTCTCCCTCACGGGCTTTCCACACGCGCTGTACATCATGGACTTCCCACCCTTGGAAGTGGGTTTCATGCATTTTCCCACCTCGATCCTAGTAACTCCAAGCTAAGTACTGGAATTTCTGAGTGTGAGTACCAATTGAGCTACTAAACCAATTCCAGGGGTGGGAAGTCCATGATGTACGGCGCATGTGAAAAGCCCGTGAGGGAGAAGGCCCCATTGAGGGAGCCCAAGATCGGGATAGTCTGCGGTCGTTACATGAACTTTTTTTGTTCATCAAATAACCCTTTGATTGTGAAATCACAATTAAGAAAGTCGCATGCTCGATAAATGTCAATTTTCTTCCAATATTATACTTGTTTTCAACCTTATAAGCAAAGTTATGCTCTCGATTGTTTCCTCTAAAAAAGCCACAGTTTCTTCTCCATATTCATTGATTTATCAAAAATTGATTCAATAAGTTCAGATTTAGCATGCCACATATTTATCTCCTCCAGTTCAATTTAATCTCCTTAAGTTCGGTCATCAAGACTTTTTTCAAAGTGATTTTTCATGAATTAGGCTTTTCATTTTTCATGGTTCATAAATAAATACAAACCTGAGTGGGTTATTGGGGAAATAAGTTAAAACTAAATTCATGAGAATAGTGGAGATGTATGAAGGGCTGAATGCTGCTAAACCAGAGTCGAAGTGCTCAATTCATAGAAAGGTTTGTATTTATTTATGAAGCATGAGAAAATAAGATGAAAACCTAATTCATAGATAAACCAGTTTGAAAAAATCATGAAAATCAGACCTTAAGGAGATAAAATCAAATTGGAAGATATGAAACTGTAGCTTGATGAATCTTAGCTCCTTGAACCGATTTTTGGTAAATCAATGAAGATGAAGAATAAACGAAAGTGGTTAGGGAGGAAAAAATCGTGAATGTAGCTTCAATTATAAGTTGAGAAGCATATTACAAAGGAGACCTAAACATAAATATTGTCATTTCCACAAGGATCGTGGGTATTATACTATTGTTTGCATTTGAAAGAAGAAATAGAGCACCTGTTTTGAGAGGGGCGATTGAAGTAATTCGTCTCATAGTATGCCGATTTTGAGCATAAGCATCAAGAAGATGGAGGTGACGCTCTAACACCCTTGGGTGAGATACTTGTTGTTGGGTTTGTTGGAGAATCAAGCTTTGGCGAGAAGATGAAGTATCATCACATCACATCAGAAGTGAATAATTGAAATCTTGGGAGAGTACAAAATGGTTGAAATCAATGATCGGCAACATGCAAGTATCCTTTCTAATGGATAATGGACGCTCGACTGATGTCCTATGCTATGACACCTTTGGTAAGAAATGAGGTTGTAGGAAAAGATTTCACACTTGTGAAAACACCTCTAGTAGGCTTTACAAAGGGAAAGTATTAAGTCTTTAAGGTTGTATTAGGTTGCCCACCATTTTTTATAAACCTCATCAGTAGATCATAGTATTTGTGAACTTCTTGATGTTCATTTATCCAACGCTTACAACGTGTATTCTGCCGACATCATCCCTTGAAACAAGCGACCAAAGAAAGATGTGGATCAAAAGAAGTTCAAGACAAGTCATATCTTCCGAGCAAAAAACTGTCCCGTTTGAAAAAATGGTCGAGGTTGGAATTGAACCTGATATTCAAACAAGAAGTTATACATGGGAACGACCATGACGAGGCTTGTCAGAAATGACGTAATAAAGTGTTTGGGTATAAATCCTACAATGTAGATAAGTGGGGGATAAATCCTACAATTACAATTGTAGTTGCTAAGAATCTCTAGTGGGATCCAAAATCTACTATCAATCTATATTCTTGTGTCATTCAAAAAGCGTGTATAACTATAAAAAGAGAAGACTGTTAAGAGCAATGAGCTAGTGACGGCGGTGTCTAGCCTATTACACTCTGATGGTCAATTTGATTTCTTGACATGGTAGGTGTAAGGTAAGAGTGGAAGCAATGTCTTACCTCTTATCCATTTTCAAATGATCTTTTTTAATAAAATAAAATAAAACAATAAAAAGTGGCTAGACAATCATCAAAGAATTCACTAAAACTACATTTTCCTGACTATTACTCTCTTTGTCCCTCGTTGGGGGAGCCTAATATTAATAAGAACTCTGAAGGAAATGATGATAAACGTCCTAAAGTGAAGGCATGGCACAAAATCTTTTTTCTAGAGAAAAAAGTAAGCGCAGTGCTTTATTTCTTTCTTCCCTCCCGGTGTCCCCATTAGTTGATATACAGAATTAGAAAATTCCAAATCATTCATCTTTCAGGCAGGATATGGTTGGAATCAAGAGGGAAGAAAGTGTCTGATTTTAGAGGCTCGATCAACTTTCTAATCGTGGATCATGAACAAATCCCTAAATGTTTCTTTATACTGTAGCCACAGAAAAGGTTCAGGTAGGGAGAACTCTTAGATTCTATTGCGCGCATCTTCAAGGGAGGTGCTGAGTACATAGATGACGCGGTCTCAGAAGTAAAAGCACATTTTCTCGTGCTCTGAAACTCCTTAACTTCAGTTGAGCAAAAAATATCCAATCTTGTTCAATCGTAGCGTAGGTGAAACCTAGTAACTAAGATGCGTAAGACATTAAAGAGTAGAATATGCGACATAGATTAGGATGAGCTTTGTTGAATCAAACTGGGTAGAAATTTTCATAGATGAATCTATAAAAAATTAGAATGGTCGAAGTTAGCTCTTCCTTAGACATAGGAAGATAAGATGAGGATGGGTGTTGATTTCTATTCATAATAGGTCATTCTTTTGCACCAAAATCCACCGGGGATGATTTGCCAAGTTTGGTACATCAAGTCGGTACACAAATCTCTTTGTTTCTATCAGCTGACCAATCAACAAAGATCTTAAGAATGTCCATTTTTTTAGCATACGAAAGGGAATTCCATTAAAACATATTGCAAAAGCATGAATGAGAGAATAGGATACCATTAGGAGGAATTAATATCACTTTATATTTAACGTCCTGAAGGAAAAGGTATATGGTAATAACCAAGTTTAAGAGAAAAGAAAATGACAAAGGTATATACTCAAGTCTGAAATCAAGGTAGCAATACGATACAAATTGTTACATGAGCAAGCTAAGTCTATTAGAGTTCATTTATTTAAGCCTTTAAATCCATATGATATTGTCGCAACGTGCATGCGACGCGGAACGACGATTAAAAAATCAGTTTTTGAAAAAAAAGAAATTCGGAGTCGCCATCAATCATTTTAGGACGTGATTGGTCACCCAATTTTAAAATCAAATATTTTGGTTTGCGAAAATTTAAAGTTGGTTCGGGAGTCATTTGCATGTGGGGAAGGTATTAGCACCCCACAACGCCCATTATGAAAAATCGTTACCAAATTTAATCAAATACTATCTAAATTTTTTTTAAAATAATATTATAGAAATTCAATTTTAAATGTCCCATTTGGTATATTTTGCATCATAAAAATGAGCAAATAAATGACCTTCAACGGGTGGTACAAAAACCAATAAAAATTATTTTTTAATCAAAACGTTATTGCAGTTACTCTCGGTATCCTAAAAATAATTCCTCACCTCGGTGTTCGAGAAATTTGGTATCCCAAAAATTCTAAAGTCCGACATCAGATTTTTTAGTGAAAATTAAATAAAGAAATTTACAAAATATAATCAAATTGTTATGGTTTTAATTTACGAGCGTCAATTCTGATGATAAAATAATAAAATAATAATCACATACAACCGTGATATATGACAATAATACATAAATAAATAAGAAGAGATAATAATTATATAAAAAAGAATAATAGAAATACATGTTTGAGATGATAAATATGTATGATAAATTTTAAAAAAAAATATGTAGGGTGAAAATAATGAAACAAGGCATGTAATAATTAAAAATATATATAAAATAAATTAAAATAAACCAATAATATCTACTGAAGAAAATATAAAAATAAACAAACATAAAAAAATACAATGCAAACAACAAAAAATAAAAACTTAAAAAAAATTAAAATACAAAAAAGATTTTTTTTATAGAGGATGACATCACCCTCTGTCTTTTTTTTTTAATTTTTATTTTTTAAATAATATGTATATATAATTGTTTAGTAAATAAATTAATAATAAATTTTTTATGTGTAAAATAAATTAATCTATGAAAAAAATGCTTAATTTCATACATAATTAGCATGAGCATGCTTTTTTTTACTACATGGCCTATTAATTATCATTTTTAATTTTTTTCACCCAAGGCTAATCAAATAGCAAAAGAATGATCATGAATGGTAACTAATGTAAACAAGTTTCACTAAAAATAAATAAATAATTTTGTTTGGGATATAAATATACCATTTTTTTTATTTTGGACTACTTAGTTAACTAATTATCATTTTTTCTTTCTTCCTTCATTGCTAGGAATGATCATGGATGGTAACTAGTTTAAACAAGTGTCACTAAAGAAAATCCATAAAACTTTCAAAGTAAAATAATTTTTTGTTTGAGATATAAATATACCATTTTTTTTATTTTGGACAACTTTAATTCACTAATTACCATTTTTTCTTTCTTCCTTCATTGCTAGGAATGATCATGGATTGTAACTAATTCAAACAAGTGTCACAAAAATGATGGTCAAAAATTAAAAAGAAAAGAAGAGAAAACTTGTAAGAACATAAAAAAAATCAAAACTTAAATATTCGTATAATCTTGTATAGAGGTTTTACTCTCTATTTTATGTATTTTTATGTATGAGAAATTATCATAGGAGATCTTTTCATCAAATGTACATTTTTAACCCATTAGATGGTTGATTCACATTGAGTTAATTTTACACCCCTCAAAATTTTATCATCATTCTCATTGATTGAGTTGATGATAAAAAAATATTATTATCAAACTTGTAGAGAAATAAACAATATATGAAAATAAAACTTAAGATTAAAAGTAGGAGAAATCATAAAGAATGAGCAAACAAACCTATATATGGAAAATGAAACAAAGACATATCAAATACATGAGTATGAAGGAGAGAAATGATTAATTAGAATGAACAAGATATATTGTAAGTTAAAATGTAAGAGATTTGAACTACCTTAATAAAAAAAGGAGAAGATGGAAGATGAATAGAAATGAAAACTCTCATTCTTTCTCTTTTTCAGTATTTTCTCAAAACCTCTCTTTCTCTCTCTAAAATCCCTTCTCTTCCTCACTCTCCCAAATTTTCCCTTTCAAGTGGAGACTTTCCCTCTATTTATAGGCAAACTTCGGGCTTCACTTTTTTTATTTTAATCTTTTTTTTCTTTATTTTTAGTCCTTGGACAAATTTTCTTATTTTTAGGCATTGGACTATTTTTCAAATCATACACATAGTCTTAGACTAGTATATGGGCAAAAAATAAAATTTGTATTTTTAAAGTATTGGACCGGATAAAATACGGTATCTACAGCTGCCCCCTTTTGTTCACGCTTCTAAACTTAGAAAGTGTACAAAGGTGTAGATAAATATTTTGATCGAGAAAAAACCATATAGATAAGGGAAATAGAAACTTCAACTTATTCGGGTTCTATGAAATGACAGAATTTATGACATGGACCTGGATAGACACATGTTTCAACCTCGACTCAATTCAGATTCGATTTAACCCTATAAATTGAAACGGACCACGCGCTAACACCGGGCTTCGACCGTGACAAAGTCAGGTTCGATTTAACCTAAGATAAAGAAAAGAGTGGACCTGAATATAGGCAGGCTTCGATCTCGGCTTGATGCGGGCTCGATTTAACCATATTAATTGAAACAGACCAGGCGCTGACACCGGGCTTCGACCGCGACAAAGTTGGGTTTGATTTAATCAAAGATAAAGAAACGACGTGGACCCGAATATAGGCAAGCTTCGACCTCGGCTCGATGCGGGTTCGATTTAACCATAGATAAAGAAAGGGTGTGGACCTAGATAGACGTAGGCTTCGACCTCGAATCGATGCGGGTTCGATTTAACCATATTAATTGAAATGGATCAGGCGCTGACACCGGGCTTCGACCTTGCAAATTCGTATTTGATTTAACCGAGATATTTGAAAGGAAACAGACCTGGATAGACGTGGGCTTCGACCTCGACTCAATTCAGGTTCAATTTAACTAAAGATGTTGAAATGATATTTGATCTGATATTTACAAGTTTCATATGGTGCAAGAGCTAGACTAATGCATGCTCTAAATGTTGGAAAGTCATGTATGAATTTCGAAAGAATATCCTTAAATGATTCATGCACTTGAATTGCATTAAAACATATCAATACGATGCATGTCTACACGTTGTAATTATTGAATATAAATGCAAAGTAGTGATTTTGAGTGCATGCATGCTATGCATGAATGAAAACATTTGTAAGAAAATTATTTGATGATTTTTTTAAAGTTGACTAATGTCGCCATATCCTTCACCCTTCAAATCAATCACTTGGCCTAAGGTCATGGACTCACAATGAAATATCGAGCATACTTTCAAGAAAATTATGCATCCTTATTCATTGGTTTGTGTCCTAGTATTCGGCTTCACGATGATGATGAAGGAAAGTGAATAATTTCTCCACATTTTGCTTCATTGGTTTGTGCCCTAGTGATGAATTTTCAGATTTCCCCTCGTACTCAGACCGCATTTCTTAGTTCCTATTCTTTCTTTTTTTAATTAGTTTTCACCTAACCAAGTTTATGCTTCTGAGTTATTTCAAGAGTGATTAATGATATCTTAGAATTGAGAGGAATAAGAAATAATGGAAATAAGGAGAATATGAAGTATATGTATTTGTCAACTGAGAAAGAAAAAAAGATCTTCATTGATGATGAATAATGTTTACAAACGATGATTTGGAAAAAGAAAAAAAATATGGAGGAAGAATTTCTCCAGTATTCAAGACAGCTCTTTTTTTAAAAATATTTTTTTAACTTCGTTTTTCCCATACTTAGAGCAGTCAAACGAAGTACTTCTTGACTGTATCAGAATTAACTGTATACGGTAAATCATCTCTATCTATGTTTGTTAGCATGAGAGCTCCTCCATAGAAAGTCTTCTTTATAATTTAGGGTCCACTTCCCCCGATGGTCCTTTTGGTATGGGAGTATCTTTTTCAACACCAAGTCTCCTTCTCGGAAACATCGGGGACGTAATTTTTTGTCATATGCGTGCATCATTTTTCTTTGATATAATTGCCATCTACATAATGCGGTCAATCTTTTTTCCTTGATGAAATTCAATTGCTTATATCGTGTTTGTACTTATTCTGCTTCTTCTAATTTCGCCTCCATTAAGACTCTGAGGAAAGGAATTTCCACCTCAATTGGAAAGACCACTTCCATGTCATATACTAAAGAGAATGACGTTGCCCCAGTTGATGTTCGGACTGATGTGCGATACCCATGCAGTGCAAACGGGAGCATCTCATACCAATCCTTATAAACATTCGTCATCTTCTCTATGATCCTTTTTATGTTCTTATTGGCTGCTTCCACTGCTCTGTTCATTTTCGGAAGATAAGGAGATGAATTATGATGTTTAATTTTGAATTGCTCACATAATTCTTTCATCATCTTGTTATTTAAATTTATCCCATTATCTGTGATGATCCTTCCAGGTAGACCATATCAACAAATTATTTCCTTTTTAATAAACTTAACAACCGTACTTCTAGTTACACTCGAATAAGAATTGCCTCCACCCATTTGGTAAAATAATCTATAGAGACCAAAATGAAACGATGCCCGTTAGAGACTTTTGGTGTGATGGGACCAATGACGTCTATGCCCCACATAGAGAACGGCCAAGGCACGGCCATGACATATAAAGGGGATGCGAGTCGTGAATGGGAACAACTTTCTCTCGGAGATATGAGGATTACTCCAATTCCATGTCCTACATCATTAGATGCACCATCAAATAACATTGTCCACAATTCTAGATCCATAGATTCTCCTTCATTTTTTAATATGATTGATATGTTCTCATCAGGCTCATAATTTTACACTGGTTGATCTGCAAGATAATCAGCAAGGACACTTCTAGCAATTCACCTAGAATATGATGGCTTTTCAAAGATTAACTTGATTGGATCCATCTTTTAAATTAACCAAGTGGTGTGGTATAACATGTACTGTTTAAGCCGATGAGTAACCCAGACTAAAGCACAACACGTTTTCTCCAACATCGAATAATTAGTCTCATAATTTGTGAACCTTTTGCTTAAATAGTATATTGCTTGTTATTTCCTTCCAGATGCGTCATGTTGACTAAGTACGCAACCCATTGATTTTCCTGTCACTTTAAGATACAAAATGAGTGGATGCCCTGGAGTTGGAGGAACAAGTATAAGTGGATTTTGCAAGTATTGCTTGATCTTCTCAAAAGCAATTTGACAATCATCATTTCATCCGTCTATATCACTTTTGCGAAGAAGTTTAAAGATAGGTTCACAAGTTGTAGTTAGTTGTGAGATGAATCGAGCTATCTCATTTAATCTCCCCAAGAAACTTCTAACTTCCTTTTAAGTTTGAGGTGGCGGCATATCTATGATGGCTCGAACCTTGTCAGGGTCAACTTTATTCCTTCCTTGCTCACAACAAAACCAAGTAGTTTCTCTGAAGATGCTGTGAATGTAAGCTTTAACTAGAACTTTCTCAACCGTTCAAATAGTTTTCACAGAGTGACCGTATGATCTTCCCCTTGACGAGATTTTACAATCATATCATCAACGTACACTTTGATTTCTTTATGCATCATATCATGAAACAGTGTTACCATTGCCCGCTGGTAAGTCGCCCCTGCATTCTTTAGACCAAATGGCATAGCCTTATAACAAAATGTACCTCACAAAGTTATAAAAGTCATCTTTTCACGGTCTTCAGGAGCCATTTTGATTTGGTTATACCCCGAAAAACTATCCATGAAAGAGAATGTTGAATGTCCTGCAGTGTTATCTATTAAAACATCGATATGGGGTAATGGAAAATTATCCTTGGGGCTTGCCCGATTTAAGTCTTTATAATCGACACACACCCTTACTTTCCCATTTTTCTTCAGCACTGGGACTATGTTAGTAACTCATTCAGGGTATTTTACTACTTCTAGAAAACCCACATCTAATTGCTTTTAACTTCTTCTTTGATCTGTACCAGCATGTCTGGTTTTATTTTCCGTAACTTTTGTCGCACTAGTTTACTTTCGGGCATAAGTGGCAAATGATGAACCACGATATTAGTGTTTAGACCTGGCATATTTTGGTAAGACCACGCATAGATGTCAATATACTTTTTGAGTAAGTCAATTAATTCTCGGCGGCTTTGGCTTGTCATAGAAGTGCCGATTTGGACTTCTTTCGTATCTCCCTCCAATCCCAAATTTATCACATCCGTTAACTCTTGATATGGTTGAGTTATTTTTTCATCCTCTTCTACCATTCTTAACATTTCCAGAGATGGTTCAAAATTATCCTCCTCACTTTTATCTGACTCTACGTTAATGATGTGATTGTCAAAGTTATTGCTTATTCTCTTGTTTTCAAAATCACTATTCTCAAACCCGAATCAGATTATTGGATGAAAAGAATGCTAGAAAAAAAATAAACAATGCATGAGTACGAACAACATTTCAAAATGGAAAAGGTAGACATAAAAGGAAAAACAAAAAGAACTGGAACTATATTTATCATTAGCAAAAGGAGACAAAAACAAGTTTTTAGATTTTCATTGAAAGAGATGACATGAAATAGATGAGAATATAGGTCCATAACAACGAAATTCCTAAGATATTGGGTAAAATCATTAGAATTTTGGCATGAACACATTACTCTTGAAAATTCTCGAGAAGCGCTAGTAGCTCGGTGACATCTCAATTGTTAAGCTTATGATCTGCATCGTATCGAGAAACCAAGTCATCTATGCTTGCACATGATGATTTTCCCAAGATTGTAGATATTGAAAGCTTGATGATATTTTCTTCAAATTCGTACTGCTCTACTATAATCGGTTCTTTGAATGAAATTCCCCCACTTCTAAAAGATTTAGAAATATGGGGTATGATCACCATTTCCATATCGAATTCCCTATTTTCGAGCCTAGCAATCCTCTTTTCTTTCTTTCGAGCTTCCACTCTCCTTCTATCATCCTTGGTCGGTCTATATCCAAGCCCAAAAATTTGTTCATTCTTGTTCCACTATATTAACTTATTTATGCATTTATGCTTACCCCCGAGTCTTTTGTCTGGCTTGTATCCCCCTTTTATCATCAACTTTGCCACCATCTGAGATGCTTTTGATAGGCTTGATGTTGGAGCGAGTTTTCCACTAGCAACAAATGTAGTGTTCGCAATCTCAAATGATCGAAATGAGCACTCCAATGCTTCTTCTACCTCCTCAACATACGGCATGGTAGCCGGCTTGGATACCAATAAATCTTTTTCCCCATATATACAAATGAGTTTATGATATCTGGATTCCCATTAGCCTTTTTGAAATTCAACCATCTAGCATTGATCAACGCTTATACTCTACATTTTAATGTCGTGTAATTCTCAGTAGAATGTCCCACTGCCCCAGCATGATAATCACAGTGAGCAGTCGGATCATACCACCTTAGGTATGCTAGTTGTAGAGGTTCATAAGGAATTGACACCAATTGATTATTCCGTATCAATTGAGGTAAGAGTAATGTATATGACATGGGGATTGAATCATATTGGAAAAAATATTGATTATTTCTATTTCCCCTCAGAGGCTGATCAGCCTGACCAACATTTTGCTGGTGAGTTGCTGGTCTGAAACCAGGTCTCGGGTTGTTTTGAAGTGTTGATTGTTGAAAGTGATAATTGTAAAGAATTTGTGAGGTATTTGCCACATATGTGTCACAGATTTGGGCCCTTCACTATACTTTAGAAATCCCGACCTTGAGTTTGCAGCTTATGATGGGTACCCAAAATTGATAGTCTGTACATCCCCTTTTTTCGCTTCAACGACGGCCCTTTTTTACGGATGATGTATCAGATACGACTTCCAAAATTCTTCCATTCTTTACCACATATTCAATCCTTTCACCAATGATTGTAATGTCAGAGAAGTTATTTGAAGCATTTCCAATCATCTTATCATAGAATGGAGATCTCAAGGTATTGATAAACACTGTAGCCATCTCCTTTTCTGACAAGGGGGTGTACTTGAGCAGCTAATTCTCTCCAACTTTATGCATATTCTTTAAAGCCTTCAGTAGGCTTTTTCTCCATCCTTTATATATCCAGACGATCATATATCTATGTTGTACTTGTATTGTCTTAAGAAAGTATCAGCTAAATATTTCCACCTCCGAATATGTTGGTTATCCAATTGGATATACCAGCGAGATGCAGCCCCTGTCAAGCTATCTTGAAAGAAATGAATAAGCAGTTTATAATTATTTGCACAAACAACCATCTTTCTGCAGTACATAATAAGGTGACTTGTCAGACATGTACTACCATCATATTTTTCAAACTCAAGTAGTTTGAATTTGTGTGGGATGGTAACATCTGTGACCAAACATAATTGGGTGGCATCAATGGTACCATATAGATCTTACCCTTAAATGGCGCAGAATCTTTCCTCTAAAAAATCCAGCTTATCTTTCGACAGCGGGTCTTCGTTTGGTTTAGTAACACACCTCTGCCCCTTTGGGTCATCAACATCGGATATGTTGATTAGCTCATTAACGAGTTCGCCTTGTGGGGTGAAAGCTTGGTTGTTGCCACTTTTTCCTGTCTGCATCATTTCTTGGACACTTGGAAATGGATAGTGCTGGATATTTACTGTTGGTGAAGCATGCTGAAAGTGGTCAGTCTGATGATGTTGATAGGTTGGAGCGAACCAGGAGGGTAAGGTGGAGTATCGTTTGGCAGTTAGTTTTGATATGTTTGATCCCCTTGTGGATATTCAAGACAGGCTTTTCCTTTACTCGCGGCGAGGAGTTCCAGGACTCTTGCCATTTGCTCTTTTAGCTATTTAATTTCTTCTTTCATTTCCTCTCGCGAATCGCTCTATTTCTTGCTCGTCCATGACCTAACTTGAGCTCGCTTTCGATAAGGATGTCAGAGTTGACAGGCTATCTTTGAAAATTTTTCATAATAAATAAAAATAAAACAATGAGATGGTAGATTTTGCTAATGAAGAAGAATAAATCATGACAATAATAATAATGAAAGTAATTTTATGCATGAGAAATGATATTGCGCAAAGTGAAAGTCCAAAAGTACTTAATTTCATGCAGTTAGTAGAGCCATCCACTACATTTTAGTATGTAGAAGTCAAACTACACTACTCCGCAATATGAGTTTATACAAAATGACCAAAATGACCTAAATCTCTATTGATTTCTTTCAAGAACTTAGACATGTTCTCCCCATTAGGATGGATGGGCAAAACACTTTTTTTCAAAAATGATGCTTGTTCCGCCAAATTGCTCGCTCTCACAGCCACGCCTTTAAGCCATTCTATAGTCTGCCCTGATCATTGTCGATTCAAGTCGTGCTCTTATTGCAGTAATTGATAATCATAACTCAGTGCGTCGATATTAGCATCATTATTTCTTGCCAATTTCTCTGCCACGTTCTGATACGCTCTAACTTGGTGCTCAAGGCTTGCAATGACTTTTAATAGTTTTTCACTGTCATTTGGTGAATCAGTCTTCCTAACTTTTTGATTCTCTAAATCAACTTGTAAATTATCAGCAATTCATCGTAATGAGTCATATTGTTTTTCTAACTCAACGATGTACGCATTTTTCTTATCGACAACTCCTTTAACCTCTTCTAAAACCTCTTGTACAAGTTTATTTTTCCTTTCTAGTTTCATGATTCGATCTTCTTGTTCATAGATTACTACTCGTAAATTCTCATTATCCTCTGCCATCTTTCTAATTTTGTTGTTCAATTTACAAGTGTCAGTTTCCAACTCTAAGTTTTTCCGCTTTAGATATTCTTGATCCTCAACTATGTTTCTCAAATCTCCGAGTTATTTTTTTGCTTCGATCCTGTGCTGGCCAGACAAATTCGTCTCGACTGTTAGACGTCTATTTTCTTCCAAGAGAGTTAAATTCTTTTGACGCTCCTCGTATAACTCATCACACTCCTCATTTTTAACACTCCCGATAAGCTTCTAGTAACTTGTGTGACTGTAAATCCTCAACTGGTAAGGCAATAGTTACTTTGCCTCTGCTCTCAAGCCACGTTTCATACTCCTTTGTGCAATTCATGTGATTCTTCTCATTTCGCACTCATCTCGTTATTTTTCAAGCTCCAATTAGCTGCTGTAATTTTTGTTCAATATCTTGAGAATCATAACTGATCTCAATGTCTTTTAATGTGTGCGTGACAGGGACAAACTGTCTCATGTATAGTTGATAGAGCACTATTAACGGAGCATAACTAGTACAACCCCATGATCATGGGAGCGGGACCCATTGATAGTCACCACATTTGTAGATCATCGATGTCAATGACATCCATTGGGCTTTCCAAATAACATCCTCATCTTTCAACTTTGATAGGTGTGAGAGTCACACCCCTTTTGTGGGAAACTGTAGATTTCATTTGGCCATTCCAAATTCTGCAACGGGGATTCTCGTCTTCATCCATGGACTTGAAAACTTAACTTGATGACATTTGAAATCTGGTGGACATCTTAGATGGCTAAGAATCCAAATACACAAAAGAGATGGAGAGCCGATGGACTTCCCTTTTCCAAGCCCTTGTATGTGATTTAAGAAACGAAAAGTTTCAGCTATAATTGAGATACCAGGGGTTAACACCATGTTCAACTTGTAGGAACATTTTTATCACTTTATCATCCACATAACCTTGATTTTTTGAAAACAACACGGTGTCATATATACACAGAGCATAAAGAGTCATACCCTTATCTTCCATTAAGACATTGTGGATAGATCTAAGAGGTAATCCAGCGGCACACACTCATTCCCCCCTTTAACTTTCAACATTTTCTCAATCTCAGACGCATGGATAGTATCCAAGAGCTTGGATAAAGCTCTCTTCAATGTGAGCATTTTATCTTAATTATAACTTTATCCGTCCTTTGCAGCGGGACATTCAGTAGGGTTTGATATTCTTCAATTGTAAGAGTAAGATTAATTGTTCCAAAGGTGAAACATCTGTACAGAGTGTCCCAGAAATGTATTAAAGCCTTAAGAACGGGAGCATTGACTGTAATATACAGAAGATAAGCGATGTGACCATATTTGCCGACAAATAAAATTTTCTGCTCCAGTGAAAAATCCTCCCATATCTTCTTCAACCTCTCCAAGTTAGTGTGTGAGAACTCTATCTTAGTAATTGGTGGTAGAAGAACGACATCCTCCCTTTTCAGACAATCTCCTTTTCGTTTCTGCGTTTCCTCTTACCATTGGGCTACTATAACTTGATCTTCTATCACACTCATGATCTCTAAAATATGAATGAATTGAATACTTCTCTATAATCCGTATTACACAAGGTGATGCATGTATGCATAAAGGAAAGATGAAGTTTGAAGTGAAACAATGGGAAAGAAAAGAAATGTTTAAAGAGCGTAGGACATATATACATGAACAAAATTAATCAGATATCATAATTAAGTAGAATCTCTATTTCTATTAAACATTGGTCATGAGATGGGTTTTAAAAACAAAATGCATGTGTGGTTGGGCTCTCAAATCTCTTAATAGGATATCAGGCTGTCCTCGCTATTATCCGAACGGAGTAACAGGCCCCCCCAAATGGTATCCCAAAAGGGTCGATCTAAGTGAGAACTTCCGTGAGCCTGCACGGGAACCGTAGTTCCACGAAGGTATTCTACAACTCATTCTCGCTAATCCTAAAGGGAAATCCTGGGTACAAGGCTAGTGTATATGTGTGAAACTAGAAATTATGTAAAGAAATATACTTCGTAAAAAAATGACTTATGTACAACTACAAGCACGAATTAGAAAAAAAAAAAGAAAATGAATCAAAGAACCATACATAAGGATAGTATATGATGAAATTTTGGCTTGACTTTTTATTGATCTAAAGATGGTTAGACCAATTGTTTGTCCCCATTGGAGTCGCCAAGCTATCGTAACGTGCATGCGATGCGGAGCAGCGATTGAAAAATCATTTTTTGAAAAAAAAAATTGGAGTCGTCACCAATCATGTTAGTGTGTGATTGGACATCCAATTTTAAAATCAAATATTTTGGTCTGCGAAAATTTAAAGTTGGTTCGGGAGTCATTTGTGTGTGAGGAAGGTATTAGCACCCCACACCTCCCATTATGAAAAATTGTTACCAAATTTAATTAAACACTATCCAATTTTTTTTAAATAATGTTATAGAAATTCAATCTTGAATGTCCCATTTGGTACATTTTACATCATAAAAATGAGCAAATAAATGACCTTCAACAAGTGGTATAAAGACCATTAAAAATTATATTTTTTATCAAAGCGTTAATGGAGTTACTCTCGGTATCCTAAAAATAACTCATCACCTTGGTAGTTCGAGAAATTTCGTATTCCAAAAATTCTAAAGTCCGTCATCGGATTTTTCTTAGTGAAAAATAAATAAAGAAATTTACAAAATTTAAATCAAATTGTTATTATTTTAATTTACGAGCGTCAATTCTGATGATAAAAGAATAAAATAATATTCACATACAACTGTGATATATGACAATAATATATAAATAAATAAGAAGAGATAACAACTATAAAGAAAAAAAAGAATAATGGAAAGAAATGTTAGAGATGATAAATATGTATGATAAATTAAAAAAAAAGAATATGAATGTTGAAAATAATGAAACAAGACGTTAAATAATTAAAAATATATATAAAAATAAATTAAAGCAAACCAATAATATCTACTGAAAAAATAGAAAAATAAACAAACATAAAAAACTAAAAAAGCAAAAATAAAATGCAAACAACAAAAAAAAACTTAAAAAAATTAAAATACAAAAAAGAAGTTTTTTACAGAGTGTGAGATGACTCTCTGTTAAGTGACAGGGGGTGATATCACTCTCTATCTTTTTTTTTTAATTTTTGTTTTCTTACATATATATGTATATATAATTGTTTAGTAAATAAATTAATAATAAATTTTAATGTGTAAAATAAATTAATCTATGAAAAAAATGCTTAATTTCATACATAATTAGCATGAGCATGCTTTTTTTATTACATGGTCTATTTATTACCATTTTTTATTTTTTCACTCAATGCTAATCAAATAGTAAAAGAATGATCATGAATGGTAACTAATTTAAACAAGTGTCATTAAAAATAAATAAATAATTTTATTTGGAATATAAATATATCATTTTTTTTATTTTGGACTACTTAGTTCACTAATTACCATTTTTTCTTTCTTCCTTCATTGCTAGGAATGATCATGGATGATAACTAGTTTAAACAAGTGTCACTAAAGAAAATTCATAAAACTTTCAAAATAAAATATTTTTTGTTTGGGATATAAATATACCATTTTTTTATTTGTGATCACTTAGTTCACTAATTACCATTTTTTCTTTCTTCCTTCATTGCTAGGAATAATCGTGGATGGTAACTAATTCAAATAAATGTCACAAAAATGATGGTCAAAAATTAAAAAGAAAAGAAGAGAAGACTTGTAAGAATATAAAAAAAATCAAAAGTTAAATATTCGCATAATCTTGTACATAGGTTTTACTCTCTATTTTATATATTTTTATGTATGAGAAATTATCATAGGAGATCTTTTCATCAAATGTACACTTTCAACCCATTAAATGGCTGATTCACATTGAGTTAATTTTACACCCGTAAAATTTTATTCTCATTCTCATTGATTGAGTTGATGACAAAAAAAATCTCATCATCAAACTTGTAGAGAAATAAACAATATATGAAAATAAAACTTAAGAGTAAAAGTAGGAGAAATGATAAAGAATGAGCAAACAAACCTATATATGCAAAATGAAACAAAGAAATATCAAATACATGAGTATAAAGAAGATAGATGATTAATTAGAATGAATAAGATATATTATAAGCTAAAATGTAAGATATTTAAACTACCTTAATAAAAAGAAAAAGAGAAGATGGAAGATGAATAGAAATGAAAACTCTCATTCTTTCTCTTTTTCACTATTTTCTCAAAACCTTTCTTTCTCTCTCTAAAATCCCTTATCTTCCTCACTCTCCCAAATCTCCCCTTTCAAGTGAAGACCTCCCCTCTATTTATAGGTAAACTTAAGGCTTTACTTTTTAAATTTTAGTCTTTTTGTTCCTTTTTTTATTTTTAGTCCTTGAACAAATTTTCTTATTTTTTAGGCATTGGGCTATTTTTCAAATCATACACATAGTCTTAGACTAGTATATGGGCAAAAAAATAAAATTTATATTTTTAAAGTATTGGACCGGACATAATACGATATCTATATATATATATATACGCACACACACGACTCTTATTAATATCATTTAAAGAATTGCAAAATGTGAACAAAATAATGCTAGAGTTTTTCAACAAGAAAGAGCGACAAGTTATCAACCATTCAAGAAGAAAGTGAAATTGGATGATAAATGGTCATGATGGTGTAGGATTGGCTTGGAAGCAAGTGTAAGATACGATGGAGAATTCCTTTGTAGAGCATTTTCATGAAAAATATGATAGAATATTGTGTATATCGATGATTTAGGTTTGTGTGAGAGAGAGGTAATGAAAAATGATGTTTTCGTGGGGATAGACAATTGATCCAACCACTTTAAAATTTATTTTTTGTTTTGTATGGGTGTTTTCTTACTGTTATACCATAATTCTTACATAAAATGACCCGATCAAAACTCTTGGAAAGATGCATACATGTTGAATCTTAAGGCAAATGAAATGGTTTAAAAGGCATATTTACTAGAGTAAAAGAGAAGTCTCAACAACCATGTGCCAAGAAAGCTAGGCCCATGAGAGGAGACCTCGACATTAGAAAAAAGACCTTAGCCCTGAACCAAGGTCCCTCCCGCTAAAAAAATTGGACTTTAGCCCGAGTGTTAAAAATAGATCTAAGATATGCCACTAATGTAAATGGGAAATGACTTAGTAAGGAGTGAGTGAACAATTAGTGAGGACCTAGAATGACCCATTAGCAAAGTTTCATAATAGTAAGCCCACAGAAAAATTAGAGATCTGAGACATATCACTAGTAACGCCTAAGTCTCAGAATGAGAGAATGAGAAATTATGAAGCTAAGTTAACCTTATGGTGGCAAACAGGGATTGGCTGGAGTACAAATACCACTGATAACACAGTCGGTCATCAGCCGCATTAATACCATCTTAACCGATAAGAAGCCAACACAAATAGCATAATACTAAATACCTGAAGTCAAGTACAAATTATTCTGACTCCGGCAGAATGTTTAAAAGTGAAGGAACCTGATGAGTGTGTTTCACAATCATATTTTAGATAATTTTAACTTTAATTTTATTGGTTCTTTGAGTTTTATTGTTTAATTTATTTTTATTTTTATTTTTATATTACAGGTTAGATATCCAAATGCATTTGGGTTGATTTTGTAAGATTTGGAAGGTAAAAATGTAGATAAAACGAGAAAAATATGGATCTAGGCAATGCGGTTAGAGTCGCAACGCTGGTTTCCACCATCATGAAGTTGGCTTCCACCATCGTGAAGCTGGCAGCAACCACAAGAAGAAGTAAGCCAGCGTCGCGACGCTGGCACGATTTTAGATTTTTTTGCTCCAATCCAATCCTAGTGTATAAATATAATATTTTAGGATTCTTAGAACAAGTCTTTGGACGTGAGAGGTAGAGGAAAAAGCTTTTGGGAGAGGAAACAAAGACGGTCCAATCGGGAGACGAATCTCAACTTCAATTCATCCTCAAATCTAATTTTTTTTCTTTTCATTTCCTATATGATTATGAATATTATTAAGATATTTTCTTATTCTAATATGTTCTAAATTTCTTATCTAGGGCTACGGCGTAGCCAAACCATGATTGTTCATAAATTTTGATTTTCAAGTCAATCGATGTTTATTTAGTGTTATGATTTGTTCTTAAGGCTTGCGATCGTCTGATCAACTATTGTATGATTTTTTATTTAATTCTGAGACTGAGAAGTGATGATTAGATTTGTTATTTTCTTATAACACTATTAGAATTTTCATAAGTTAAAAATAATTATGGATCTAGTGTAGCAATTATAATTTCATGTGCTTAATGAGTTTTAATTTATTTAATCTTGAAAGAGATGTGAGATTAGTATTTTTGATTCATTTTATCGATGCTTGAGAAAGATTAATAATTACATTAGAAAAATTCGCTTTTAAAAATTTAATAAACATTGATTGATTGAGTTTTAAAATTTAGAGCATGTTTGGTTTGGTGAAATAAAAAACCCTAGAGCTTTTCACTATTCAAATTTGAATTATTTCTCCTTATTTAATATTAATCTTTTTAGTTTAATTTTTCATTAAAAAATCATAACTTTTCGTCATTCTCAATTAGAATTAATGTATAGTTAATTTTAATATTTTAATATCAATAAATCTTGTGTACGATACTCTATTTTCATAATAATTTTATTACTTGACGACAATAATGCATACTTGCACTTTAAAAAATCGTAACAGAATCAATGGCTGAGCTCCATGTCAATACATCTTAGTACAATAATAGGCTGGACTAACTGATGATGTTGGCCCTCCTCAAATCGTACCCCTTAGGAGCCAATGGTTGAGCTCCAACCCACCACGCCTTAGTACAATAGTGAGTTGGACTAACCGACGACGTTAGCCCTCGTCAAGCCGTATCCTACATGAGCCAGTAAGCTGAGGCGAGAGACTGGAAGAACTCCAAAGTCATGTCTCATTGGAGGAGCATCGAGGGAAAGGGTGCCATTGGAGGATTAAAGATGTCGTACAATAATTCTAAAGCTCCAATTAAACTAGCTCACATTATAAATATGTGGGACATCATGGTGAAGGGTACGCAATCATCCTCCTACTATTCCTCTGACTTGTTTATTCTCTTATGTTCTAATTTAATCTTCATAGGGGCAACAATGGGACCATCCCCTACTTGGTTACCTAGTTCCGTTCCCCCTTTTGCAGGTCATGATGGACAATATCCAAAAACAAATATTCCCCCATCTTTTGCCTAAAAGATTTCACTAATTTCTTTGTCTAGTCTCATCATCACTCCATCATTTATTCATCTAAAATTTCCTTAAAACACTTACTACATATCTACCCACTAGAAAATAGTGTTGCACTTGTCCAAAACTTCTTTTTGTATATCTAAATTGTCAACATCGTAAAATAAAAAGTATATCAATATTCAAAACTATAAGTATTTAAATGTTTGGTGGCTTTTGCAAGTAACCCAACATCATGAAATAATTTCTTACCAAGTTTTATAGCACAACTCATATATATGTTTTAAGCTGTTTTATGTATATTTACACATAAAATTTGTACACATGATCTACACCATTGAATTTTTCTACATAAAAACATCGGTTGCTTATATATTGTTTTTGAATCATTTTGGCAATTTAATTTGCAATATACTTCGAGCACACGTTACGGCATAAACCATGTTTACAACATTGTGTGTCCCTTTCATTTTCGTCATGTATACCACGTAAATCAACGACTAAAATTGAATGGCTCTAATAATACTAAGATGTTGATGAAGAAGATAGATTTTAATGGACTTTCTCTTAGTTTTTTCTTTCCCATTATGACTTCTGACTTTTGAAGAAAGAGAGGAATGAAGTTTGATGAAAATGATAAAATCAGAATAATAACAAAATTTTAATAAATAATTATGTTCTGACTAAATAATTGATCAAGATTTGAATATTTGAGTGATGTCTCAATCAATTACAGGTTGTTGGTTAAAAATATTTTACTGAGTGTGAAAATATCAACATATAGATAATTGAGACATCACCCATCTAATCATTTAACTAGTGTAGAACTACTCAATTTTAACAGGAAAATGAAATGAATTTTAACATAAGGTTCGTAACAATACAAGACTTTTTAAGATTGAAATTGTTACAAAAGATCCCTTTCTAATAGTCTTAGGGAATAAAAATGCATTTCGTCAATTATTTATTGAGTAATTCTATACCGACTAAATTATAACAATTAAGGGATATGTTAAACCACTCTATCACCGTTAGAACTTAAATATTTTAATCCCCAATTCCAAATTTTCAAACTTCGCCTTTCCTTAAATCACATCAAATGCTTCAAATTTTTGCAGGGAGAGAGAACGTCGATGGCTACCAAATTTTTGGCCTTGGCTTGCATAAGAAATGGGAGTAGAGCAGCTTTGTCGCCTCGGCCACACTACCCGTCCATGCCCAAGTATCCCAAGGGCGTGTCAGCAAATGAGCAGAGTGTGCAGGGGTCTGAGGCCAAGGCCGAGTTCTCGGTCACAGGGATGACGTGCTCGGCCTGCGCTGGGTCTGTTGAGAAGGCCATCAAGAGGCTTCCAGGGATTCGCGAGGCCGTCGTTGATGTTTTGAATAACAGGGTTCAGGTCATGTTCTACCCCAGCTTTGTCAATGTAAGTTTTAGTTTTCATATTTTTCCTTTTCTCCTCTAATTTTCGTAGTTTCGTTAGGTTTTTTTTCATGGAAGTTGTTTGTTTGTTTTCTTGTAATCATTTTTTCTGTGAAGAAATTCATTCTTTTGTTGAGCATTAGGTACTTTGGTTATGAATATGTTCTTGGGGGGGGGGGGGGNGGGGGGGGGTCTTCTCCTATGTCCATGCCTTTGTTACTTGTTTATCTGGAATCTTTTCATGTTAAGATTTTATTAGTGGGTCTTTTAATTTAATTGATTTCGCTATGCTTCTTTTTCTCAAACATGCTTATTTATTTGAATGATAAAATTAATCCTCAAATACGCTTCTTTTTCTTTAGCAAATGGTTGATTAATGATACTTAGAACATTTAATTTATCAGTGTCTTTCTCAGTCAGCTTTTATGCCTCTATTGCTTTGAGGATGAATGATAGACTTTGACTTGTAATTTGAATTTAAATCTAAGGCGCACAGGGCTTGACATGAACGAAAATTATTCATGCAAAAAAACTTTACGCTATGTTTGGATCTTGACCATTACGAAATCTTCATTTTCCACTGAAATCAAACCATGAAAATAAATTATCTACGAAATTTTTAACCCTTCCCTCATATCTTTCAAGATCCAACATGAGAAAGTTTCCCATTCTTTGGTTTCGATCTTTAAATTCGTAGATTTTTCTATTATGGTATGCCTTTTTTCCTTTTTTGAGGATATATTCATAACAGAGAAAGAAATTATATGACATCAACATTATGTTGCATTCTATTGCTCCACAACTTCTAGTTGTAGATGTCAATAAGCCGGTGCGGCACTCAGCATGTTATATTCAGCGTCCTGGCTAGGCTAGCCATTCGAACAACTTAGCAGAAAATATCTTATTTGATAATATTCCTAGTTTGGGAAATATACCTCTTTGTTATTGTGCTGAAGTTCTCTTATTTTGCTTTATTGTTCCATAGGAAGAGACCATCTGCGAGACGATTGAAGATGCTGGGTTTGAAGCCACACTAATGAAGGACGGGACAAATGACAGATCCACACAAGTATGTCGAATACACATCAATGGAATGACCTGCACATCCTGCTCATCAACTCTTGAATCAGCTTTGCAGGCAATTCAAGGTGTGCAGAGGGCTCAAGTTGCCTTAGCAACTGAAGAAGCAGAAATTCATTACGACCCAAAAATCCTAACCTATAACCAACTATTAAAAGCGGTAGAAGAAACCGGATTCGAACCTGTACTTATTAGTACAGGAGAAGACATTGGGAAGATAGAGCTTAAAGTCGATGGTTATCTGACAGATGACTCCATGAGAACAATCGAAAATTCTCTTCGAGAAATTCCCGGGATTCAAGATATTGAATTTCACCTGGAACTCAGCAAGATTTCCATCTCTTACAAACCACATATGACAGGACCTCGGACCATGATCAGTAAGATTGAGTCAATAGGGAGTTTCAAGGCAATGATATTCCCGGATGGCGGAGGTGGAGAAAGAGAAACCCGAAGAAAGGATGAAATTAAGCAATATTACAAATCCTTTTTGTGGAGTCTGGTTTTCACATTTCCGGTATTTTTAACCTCCATGGTGTTTATGTATATTCCTGGAATCAAGCATGTATTAGAGACAAAAATCATCAATATGTTGAACGTTGGTGAGGTTTTGAGATGGGTTTTGTCTACCCCAGTTCAATTCATCATCGGTTGGCGATTCTACACAGGCTCGTATAAAGCGTTGCGCCATGGTTCAGCTAATATGGATGTTTTGATTGCGTTGGGAACGAATGCAGCCTACTTCTATTCAGTCTACTCGGTATTAAGAGCTGCTTCTTCCTCTAGCTTTGAGGGCACAGATTTCTTCGAGACAAGCTCAATGCTTATTTCATTTATTCTACTTGGCAAATATCTGGAGGTTTTAGCTAAAGGAAAGACGTCCGAGGCCATTGCAAAGCTTATGCACTTGGCACCCGAGACGGCAATATTAGTAACCCTGGACGATGAAGGAAACGTGATAAATGAAGAAGAAATTGATGGTCAGTTGATTCAAAAGAATGATGTTATTAAAATTATTCCTGGTGCAAAAGTAGCTTCGGATGGCTTAGTTCTATGGGGGCAAAGCCATGTAAATGAGAGTATGATTACGGGAGAAGCTCGACCTGTGGCGAAAAGGAAGGGTGATACAGTGATCGGAGGAACCTTAAATGAAAATGGAGTTTTGCGTATC